>PVIU01004789.1:0-122038 GCA_004026605.1 Ondatra zibethicus | reverse complement strand
TCCTCCTCCTCCTCCTTCTTCTTCTTCTTCTTCTTCGTTTTTTGAGACAGGGTTTCTCTGTGGCTTTGGCTCCGGTCCTGGAACTAGCTCTTGTAGACCAGGCTGGCCTTGGACTAACAGAGATCCACCTGCCTCTGCCTCCCAAGTGCTGGGATTAAAGGCATGCGCCACCACTACCCAGCAGCTCTAACTTCTTATTGGCTAATTCTTACATCTTAATTTAACCCATTTCCATTAATCTGTGTATTGCTACCTGACTGTGGTTTACCGGCAAGATTCTACCCAGCGTCTGTCCCAGGCAGGAGATCCATGGCATCTGCCTGACTCTACTTTTCTTCCCAGCATTCAGTTCTGTCTACTCCACCTACCTAAGTTCTGCCCTATCAAAAGGCCCAAAGCAGTTTCTTTATTAACCAATGAAAGCAACACAGATACAGAAGGCCCTCCTACACCATTTCCCCTTTTCTGTTTAAACAAAAAGGAAGGCTTTAACTTTAACATAGTAAAATTACATATAACAAAACAGGTATCAAGCAAGAATTATAGTTACAATATTTATATCTATTTTATCTTTTATCATAACAAAGGAAAACTATAACTATCACTACCTATCTGTTCTTCAACTCTATCAAAGACCTCAGAAGGAAATATTATTACCTAAGTAAACAAGAAGTGCATTGTAAGCAACTTCCAGAACTCTAGAATTGACAGAGACATCTAGCTGCCTGGACAGTCACTCAAAGTTCTTTTGTACCGTTGGGGCATCCATCTTTAGACTACAGGCCCATAGTATCCAGCAGACTTTTCCATGAAGCTGGAAATTTCAAAGACAGTTCAGTCACTTTCTTCTGTGTCCTGCAGAATGTCTCGCAGACTCTTTCATGAAGCAGGAACCCTGAAGGACCACCTAACCTTTAGGCAAGTTCAGCAGTCATCTCTCTGTGGGTACTGCATGTCCAGTGAAACAGTACAGGCAAGAGCAGTTTCTTGCCCAAATGGCCAGCCAACTCCATAAGGAGCCTCTTCGATGCCCATCTTCCTCTTGAAGTAGATTGGTGCTGCCAGGAGCAGATGTGTCTCATTGTCACAAAAAGCCCTAAGTTATTAAAACATTTTAAATGCCATATTCTGTAGTCTTTGAAAGATATGAAGAATACCTATCTGAAATATATCTATGCACATCTAGAAAATCTAACATGATTACAAACTTGACTATTATAGATGATTATCCATTAACAACCTATATTTCCTAATTATACATTACTTTTTTTTTTTTTTTTTGGTTTTTCAAGACAGGGTTTCCCTGTGGCTTTGGAGCCTGTCCTGGAGCTAGCTCTTGTAGGCCAGGCTGGCCTCGAACTCACAGAGATCCGCCTTCCTCTGCCTCCCAAGTGCTGGGATTAAAGGCATGCACCACCACCTCCTGGCTACATTACATTTTTTAAATGAACTACACAATCACAATACCTTAATCAAGATCAGAAATATACATATAACAAAATTGACCTTAAATTTATATCAATAAAGTAAAATCTATACCAATGCAAATTATTCATATCTATATCATATCCCCCTTTAAATGTAAAAGAACATTTATAAACAATATTTGTAGTTTTTTCTCTCCAGACTGCTTCGTGCTGGCCGGGTGATGGTGGCGCACGCCTTTAATCCCAGCAGTTGGGAGGCAGAGGCAGGCAGATCTCCGTGAGTTCGTGGTCAGCCTAGTCTTCAAGAGCTAGTTCCAGGACAGGCTCCAAAGCCACAGAGAAACCCTGTCTCGAAAAACCAAAAAAAAAAAAAAACCCAAAAAACAAAAAAACTGCTTCGTGCTGTATGGGAGCGCTGTTAATCTGGTCTTTCATGGTGTATCCTCTATGCTAGGTTCATCTCAGTTGGCAGTTGAGCAAAGTAAGTTTTTGAGGGTGTTTACGGCAACCTTTCAGGAAGGCGTGGTCTATCATACCATATTGGTCTACAAGCAATCCATTGGGTATCATGCTCTGTGAAAACAAAAGAAGAACCTCTTTTCCAAAGCATCATATCTTTAGACCCAAATTCTGAAGTCAAGATACCTTTATAATATACATGTTGGTTTAGTTTAGCAGCCCATACAATGAAAAGTCTCTCTGTACTTAGTTCCTTCACAGTCAAAAAATTTAAAGAAAACACAATAATATACAGAATCCAGACTCTGTGAATTTTTCATTTTATGTGGCTTATTTTTTTTACTTCCTTTAATCTATGATTATCTTACTCTGTCTTTTTAATGACTTTACCCCCCTTTTTTTTAAAGCATTAACTTTATTTTATGACTTTCTATACTCTTTTTCTTCTCTCTCCCAAGCCTACATAAATTTATCTAACACCGTGACCCATTTAAAGGTCTTTTATGTCTGAATCTATCCTATTGCATTGTCTTTAATTCTCCTCTGTCTTGAAGAGCTTTTAAAATGCTAAGCAGCTTGGTTGCAGCTGCTCTGGATGTTGGCTCCACCTCTCTCCAATTTCAAAATGGTAGATGTACCATTTCTGCTAGCTCTGGGGCTGCCAGGTAGGAGCCGCACTCAGCAGTTTAACTCTGAGAGTGAGTGTGTAGCACATAAACTCTTTTTAACTGAGTTACAGCCAAATCTGCCATGCAGAGCCCTGCGTAGCCTGGAAACATCTCTGTGTATGGTGGCAGGAATCTGCCATGCTCTCCCGCCTGCCCAAGCCTAGTAGACTGATCCTGCCATCTGCCCAGGCAGGAAGAGCCAAGCCACAGGCATGCTCTATACCCTGAGTGGGCACAGAAACACCCGGGCCCACAAATGCCATTGAAATGCTTAATAGCTGGCATTTGTACTGGCGACCCAGCCCAGGAAGCCCTGGTTTAAAACTGCACGGCTTTTTGTTGTTGTTATTACAGCTGCTGAGTCAGGAAATTCTCTCTTAAAGGAGCTGCGACACTCCACCAGCAAACAGCAAAAAGCTGTGTTAAACTCTGTATTTTTTTTAAAGCCCTCTTAGGTTTTACGTGGAGTTAGTAGACCACGTTGGAGTGCCAATCTGTAACAGGAGGGGGCTGGCTGCTTGTCGTCCCAGCCGCCCGTCTATCTTAACCCCTGAAATAATCACACAGAAACTATTCTGCTCTCAAGGTCAGCCAGCTAGGTGTTTACAGTTTGGCAGGCAGGTCGCAGGTCTCTGACAGTGATCAGACTCTGTAGTTGGAACAGGGGAACATCTGGGGAAAATGTAAACCCTGGGTCTTGGCTCTAACTGTGTCCGTAATGTGCTGACCCCTCTGAGGAATTGCTTTGGGGTCTGCTGGGCTAGGGAATGGCAGGATGGAGTACTAACATAGCTTTGGTTTTCCTCAAAGGTTGTAGGAGCTGGGCATCTTCTTTTCCCCTTAGTGTATTATTGGGGTGAAGAAAGAAGGACTGTAAATCTTTTTATGGCTTCTCAAACAATGACAAACACTGACAAAACAAAACAAAAAACCAAACAAACTATGTTAACTATGACTTCTCAAAGTGTTATTGGCTTTTGTGATCTGTAAACATATGTGCTAAAGTCCTTCTGAGGTTCTCATGCCATAAGCTACTCCCATTGCTGGAAGGTCTCTAGCTTTTACATTTTAGCGTTCCTCTGGAAGCTGCTCCTAAAATTCTGAACTTTGGACTAGGGCTCCCTAGATCTAGACAGACCCTGGGCAGAGTGACCTGCAGAGTTCAGCAGCAGTCAGGGAATGGCAAAGCCTCTCCAAGCTGCCGATTCTCTACTTTTTCCAATATGGAAACAGCATTCTGTCTTGGTAGCTTTGACTGTTGACTTGACGTAGTCTAGAGTGACCTGAGGAATCTCAATTGAGAAATTATCCAGATCAGACAGGACTGTAGACATGTCTTTGGAATATTGTCTTGATTGATAATTGATGTAGGAACGTCCAGCCCACTGTGGGCAGCACAATTCCTGACCATTCTGGGCAAGTGGCCCTGGGTTGTACAAGAAAGCTATCTAGGCCTAATTAAACCTGTGAGCAAGTTGGCAAGGATCTTTCCTCTACAGTCAGTTTTTTTTTTTGCTTCAAGTTTCTGCTCTTCCTTCCCTCAGTGATGGACTATAAAGCTGTCAGCAGAAATAAACCCCTTCCTTCCTAAGTTGTTTTAGTCAGTGTTTATCATAGCCATGGAAATGAATCTAGAACATCTTTATATTTAAATTGTTTAACTGATACAAAAAATTATACATATTAATGGCATATCAGTTTCTTTTAAAAACAATTTCAAAGCCGTGGGTATAGTTGAGTGTCAGAGTACTTCCCCAATATGCATGAGGTCCTGGGTTCATTCCCAGCACCAAAAATATAAATTAGTATTTAACTACCTTTCTGGTAATTAAATGCTCAGCGTTAACACTGAAAACTAGCATTAACAAGTGCTCAGTGTGCCCCAGGAGCCAGTATTCACAGCCAGCCAGGGAAGGTGCCATGTCTAGCGACAAATGTGCCATCCAGGATGGTAGCCAAACTAATCCAGATTAAATACAACTTAACATCCAGGTCCCCAGACACTGGGTGCATTTCATCATTGACCCTGCATTGGACAGTGAAGCATCATGGTCCTGTCATCACTAGAAGTTCTTTTTTAGTGTGCTGTTATTGAGGCACTGGGAGAGCAAGGCCTCAGGCTGTGAGGTAACAAACATAACAGGGCTAAAATTCAGACTTAGACCTGCAAAGCCATTGATGCGTGTGGCCCATCACCTTCAGCAAACCTAACTGAAATCCGCTTTGTGTTCACTTGCCTTCAAGGAACTGTTAGCCAGGCACCACCTAGATTCAGAGTGAGGGGATCTCACTGAGGTGAGAGTTGTAAGGTGCCTGACCTTGGTGTGCAGAGCTTTGGGGGGCCTCCAGCTTGCAAATACCTGGCAGGGCCCCAGCTGGGCTCAAAGAGGGAGCTCAAGCCACAGTGGTTTACCATGTTCGTTGGCATGCTGAGGCCTGTTAGGCACCTGATGCTTAGACGGAACCTCTCTTTTACTATTTCCATATTTGTATTCCCTTTGCCACTTCATAGGAGACCAAGTCAGTTCAGTCTGCCTTAGCAGATCTTTAGCCAGACACCCAGAGCTGTTAGAATATAGGACTAGGGCCCTCCAGTCTTCCTGCCCCTGGGAGTTCCCAGTGAAAGATAGGGCTTAGGAAGGCACATGACTTAAGCTCTGAAAAGCACTGGAAGCATTTGGTGTGTGAGACCACTGTTACTGCACCAAAGAGACTTTTCTTCACACCAACAGCCAACTGTTCAACTTCTTAGATGCCAGCTGGGCAACCCATAGTGTGATTCAGTTCTGAATCAACCCAGAGTAAGTGCAGACCCACAGGAAAAGGCTCAATCCTGCAAGACTACCCCAAGTTTAGATGTAAATAGTCAGTGTCCAAGGGACTCCTGCTCTGTCCAACTGGGTTACAGATCTGGGTCTCACAACCCCTCTTAAGGGTCAGGAACTTGAAAGAATGGCTTCTAGAACTCAGGGCAACACTCTGCCCATGTTCACTGGTCTATTATAAAGGGCATGATACAGGTGTCCAGCCAGATTTAGAGGCATAGTAGGATCTGAAGCATGCTATACGTAACACCGACACCTATCTTCTAAAAATGTAGACCTAAATGTAAAAGACAGACCGTGGTGTCCTCTTGGAATCAAATGCCAGCATTTATGAGGGATAATTGCTTATTCCATAAATGGGACATTTTGCTTCCACCTGTCTTCAGGGCAGGTCTTGAGCGCTACTCAAATTTCATGCATCTGTTCTGGAAAGAGCCAGAAGTCCCTCAGTCATTGCTCATTATAAGGCTCGTGGCCACCATGGTTCCTTGCTTTATAAAGGCACAAGGTCAGGGCTACTTGTGAGCTCCCACATTGTGCTTCAGCTAACTGGCCCAGGCTTGGCAGGGTGGGTAGTAACATGCTGTGTACTGTCTTTGGGGATTGGTTCCTTCCTGACTGTGAGCCCTAGGGTTCAAACTCAGATCATCAGACATGGATACAAATCCTCATACCCAGTCCTGTCGCCAGCCCTGGGATGCAGTCTTTGCAAAGCCGTTGTAACTTCTAGCTTACTACCACTATGTCTGTAGGCCTAGTAAATTTTCCATTTGCAATAGAATATTCAAATAAAGTCCTAGTTAACTGCTGTTAATGAGGAACTTTACCTGGGTTTTTACTAAGCCATTAATGAGCTTTTCTTGAAGTAAACTTTACAGCCCAATTTTTGTTTGTTTGTCTGTTTTTTGTTGTTGTTGTTTTCTGAGACAGGTTTTCTCTTTGTAGCCCTGGCTATCCTGGAACTCACTCTGTAGACCAGGCTGGCCTCGAACTCAAAGAGATCTGTGTGTCTCTGCCTCCCTAGTACTGGGATTAAAGGTGTGTGCTACCACTGCCCTGCACAGCCCAATTTTAAAGGTTACAAATCTACTTCTAGTGTGTGTCATAACAAAGCTAACTCCTAGTTGTTGTTCATTATTTTACTTAACTATTATTTACTATGGGACAGGCATTATTGTGGGTACTTAAAGCTGTTAGCCCATTTAACCTGATCACTCATTGTAGACAACTGTCCTCCTTTCCCCAGCTCTCTTCGAATAAGAGAATAATTACAAAGTAAGTGGTATAGAATTGAAGATAGTCACATTTAAAGAGACAGAAAAGTCAAAGCAGACTGTAATGCCTTTCTTTGAAATGACCTCCTGGATGTACCGAGTTCCTGCTCCCATACTCCAATTAATTTCAATGCCCTGATGATCTGCAGTTGAGGCCTGAGTGCACAGCTCAATTCTTACCTCCATCAGGGGCCGCTCCTGTTGTGCATATCTCACTGTCTCAGGTCTCTCCTCAGCCACATTGTATTTCTTGAACTCCAGCATTGTTACTTGTCATCTCTGGCAGCCCACAGTGTTACAGCAGTGGAGAGCAGAGTCCTTGTGCTCCACAAGTCATGGGTTCTCTCTCTCTGTGTATGTGTGTGTGGTGGTGGTGGTGGTGGTGGTGGCTGTGGTGGCGGCTCCACCCATTGCATTGGCCTAAGTAGGTTGAAAATCAGCCACCTTTGCTATTACACTGACCTAATGAGGTTGAAAATAAATCCACAGAAATTAAGCTTTTCTTAAAAGGGGGAGGGGTTATTGTGGCAATATAGTTTCATTTTGTTCAGTTTTGAAGCCAGATCTCAAAATTCTGCAACCCAGGCTGGCCAGGGTCTTCCTGTGCAGATCAGACTGGTTTCAAATTAGTAGTAATCCTCCTGCCTCTGTCTCCTGCAAGCCAGGATCACAGACATGCACTACCACACCCAGCTGGTTGTTTACTTTGGGCAGAGAGCTCTCAGGAAACACGGTTCATTAGGTCTCTCAACAGCAGAGTTCCATGGAGGCATACTCGATATTTCCTTTTTTTTTTTTTTAACTGTTTTTATGGAGCTAAATATTTTTCTCCATTCACATCCCTTCCTCTCACCTTTCCTCTACCCTCTCTCATGGTTCCCATGCTCCCAATTTACTCAGGAGATTTTGTCTTTTTCTACTAAACATGTACATTAGATCCATGTATGTCTCTCTTAGGGTCCTCATTGTTGGCTAGATTCTCTGGGATTGTGAATTGTAGGCTGGTTTTCTTTACTTTATGTTTAAAGGCCACTTATAAGTGAGTACACACGATATTTGTCTTTCTGGGTTTGGGTTACCTCAATCAAAAAGATGTTTTCTAGATCTATCCATTTGCCCGCAAATTTCAAGATGTCGTTTTTTTATACCATGTAGTACTCTTTTTTTTGTGTCAATGCACCACATTTTTCTTATCCATTCTTCGGTCAAGGGGAACTTAAAGGTTGCTTAGGTATGTTCCTTGTATCCCTACTCTCCAGACTTTTATTAAGAAGGGATGTTGTATTTTGTTGGAGGCTTCTTCAGCATCTAATGAGATGATCATGTGGGTTTTTTTTCCCCAGTTTGTTTATATGGTGGATTATATTGACAGATTTTCATATGTTAAACTGTAACATGGGGGGCTACTTGTTGGTGTTTCTGTCCTGCTTGGTTCCTGCAGCTGTTTAGCCCAAAAGAAAATCACACAGAGGTCTCCATAAGTTATAAGCTGATTGGCCCATTAGCTCAGGCTTCGTATTAGCTCTTGTAGCTTATATAGTCCATTATTCTTATCTATGTTAGCCACATGGCTCAGTAACTTTTTCAGTGGGGCAGGTCACATCCTGCTTCTTCGGTGATCTGGGCAGGACTGGGGAGGAATGGGCTTCCTCCTTCCCAGCAGTCTCCTGTTCTCATAACCCCACCTTTACTTCCTGTCTGGTTGGCCCTCCTATACTTCCTGCCTGGCCAATCGGCATTTATTTAAAACATGAGTGACAGAATACAGACAATTCTCCCACACCATTAAACCATCCCTGCATCTCTGGGATGAAGCTTACTTGATCATTGTGGATGATTTTTCTGATGTGTTCTTGGATTTGGTTTGTCAGTATTTTATTGAGTATTTTTGCATCAATGTTCATGAGTGAGATTGGTCTGTAATTCTGTTTCTTAGTAATATCTTTGTGTGGTTTGGGTATCAGGGTAACTATAGCCTCATAAAAAGAGTTTGGCAATGTTCGATTTGAGGCATATTTGTACTAGTTCTTCAAAAACCTTGTAGAACTCTGCACTGAAACCATCTGGCCCTGGGATTTTTTTGCTTGGGAGACTTTTGATGACTGTTTCTATTTCTTTAGGTCTATTTAATTTGCTTATCTGGTCTTGATTTAATTTTGATAAGTGATATTTCTCCAGAAATTTGTCCACTTCCTTTAAGTTTTCCAATTTTGTGAAGTACAGGTTTTCAAAATATGACCTAATGATTCCTGAATTTCCTCCATGTCTGTTGTTATGTCCCCCTTTTCATTTCTGATTTTGTTAATTTGGATATTAACAAAATTCTGCCTTTTGCTTAGTTTGGATAAAGGTTTGTTTATTTTGTCTATTTTCTCAAAGAACCCTTTGTCTCATTAACTCTTTGTATTGTTTTCTTTGTTTCTATTTTGTTGACTTTGGCTCTTAATTAGATTATTTTATGCTGTCTAGTCTTCCTGGGTGAGTTTGCGTCTTTTTGTTGTAGAGTTTTCAGGTGTTCTGTTAACTCACTAGTGTGGGATTTTTCCAACTCCTTTATGTAAGCATTTAGTGCTATAAACTTTCTTAGCACTGCTTTCATTGTGTCCCATAAATCTGGGTATGTTGTGTGGTAATTTTCATTGAATTTTAGGAAGTCTTTAATTTCCCCCTTTATTTCTTCCTTGACCCATTGATGATTCAGGTGGGCATTGTTTAATTTCCATGTGTTTGTGGGCTTTCTGAAATTAGTGTTGCTGTTGAATTCTAATTTTAAGCCATGGTGATCTGATAAGATACATGGGGTTATTCCAAATTTTTTTGTATCTGTTGAGGTTTGCTTTGTTACCTAGTATGTGGTCAGTTTTTGAGAAGTTTCCATGAGGTGCTGAGAAGAAGGTATCTTTTATGTTTGGATGGAACATTCTATAGATGTCTGTTAAGTCCATTTGAGTCATAACATTTGTTAGTTCCCTTATTTATCTCTGAATTTTCTGTCTGGCAGACCTGTCCAGTGGTGAGAGTGGGGTGCTGAAGTCTCCCATTGTTAGTGTGTGGGGTTTAATGTGTGATTTAAGCTTTAGAAGTGTTTCTTTTATATATGAGGGTGCCCTTGTATTTGGGGCATAGATGTTCATTATTGAGATTTCTTCTTGATGGATTTTTCCTGTGACTAATATGAAATGTCCTTCTTTGTCTCTTTTGATTGACTTTAGTTTAAAGTCTATTTTGTTAGATATTAGGATAGTTACACCAGCTTGTTTCTTAGGTCCATTTGATTGGAAAATTTTTTCCCAACCCTTTACTCTGAGGCAATGTCTGTCTTTGAAGTTGAGGTGTGTTTTGGGTATGCAGCAGAAGAATGGATTGTGTTTTCGTATCCAATCTGTTAGCCTATGTCTTTTTATAGTTGAATTTATATATTATATATATATATATCCATTTATATTAAGGGATATTAATGACCAGTGATTGCTAGTTTCTGTTATTTTAGTTTTCATTGTTGGTGATGTTATTGTATGTGTTTTTCCCTTCTTTGGGATTTGCTGCTGTGAGATTATCTATTGTCTGTGTTTTTGTGGATGTAGCTAACTTCTTGGGTTGTAGCTTTTCTTCTTGTACTTTGTGTAGGGATGGGTTTGTGGCTAGGTATTGGTTCTGTCATGGAATATCTTGTTTTGTCCATCTATGGTGATTGAAAGTTTTGCTGAGTATAGTAGTCTAGGCTGGCATCTGTGGTCTCTTAATGTCTGCATAACGCTTGACTAGGATCTTCTAGCTTTCATTGTTTCCATTGAGAAGTCAGGTGTAATTCTGATAGGTCTGCCTTTATATGTTACTTAGCCTTTTTCTTTTGCAGCTCTTAATGTTCTTTCTTTATTCTGTATGTTTAGTGTTTTGATTATTATGTGGTGAGGGGACTTTTTTTTTTATCCAGTCTATTTGGTGTTCTGTTAGATTCTTGTATCTTCATATGTATATCTTTCTTTAGGTTGGGAAGGTTTTCTTCTCTGATTTTGTTGAATATATTTTCTGTGCTTTTGAGTTGGACTTCTCCTTCTTCTATCCTTATTATTCTTAGGTTTGGTCTTTTCATGGTGTTCCTTATTTCCTGGATATTTTGTGTTATGCTTTTGTTAGATTTAATGTTTTCTTTGACCAATGAATCTATTTTCTCTATTGTATCTTCAGTGCTTGAGATTCTCTCTTTCATCTCTTGTATTCTGCTGTTTATGCCTGCATTTGTGGTTCCTGATCATTTTCTCATAACTTCCGTTCCTATAATTCCCTCAGTTTGTGTTTTCTTTACTGTCTCTGTTTTAGTTTTCAAGTCTTGAATTGTTTCTTTCATCTGTTTGATTGCTTTTTCTTGGTTTTCTTTAAGGGATTTGTTGATTTCTTCCATTTTTTTTTGTCTTTTCCTCCATTTCTTTGAGGGAATTTTTTATTTCCTCTTTAAAGACCTCAAACATTTTCCTAAAGTTAATTTTAAGTCATTTTCCTTTTTTCTCTTTTTTTTATTGATTTTTATTGAGCTCTACATTTTTCTCTGCTCCTCTCCCTGCCTCTCCCCTCCCTTTTAGCCCTCTCCCAAGGTCCCCATGCACCCAATTTACTCAGGAAATCTTGTCTTTTTCTACTTCCCTAGGTCATTTTCCTCTGCTTCAT
Organism: Ondatra zibethicus; assembly: GCA_004026605.1. Lineage (NCBI taxonomy): Eukaryota > Metazoa > Chordata > Mammalia > Rodentia > Cricetidae > Ondatra > Ondatra zibethicus. Next base: position 110,720 of record PVIU01004789.1, on the reverse strand, counting down.
CTATATTTGGGTGCTCAAGTCTTGCTGTTTTAGGACCACTAGTTATTGTCGGTGTCGTGTTGCTCTTTGTGGTATCGAGTGTGTTCTTACCTGTCTACCCATCTTTTCCTCTAATTGGCGTAGTTGGGGCTGGGTCTCTGGTGTTCAGGCTTCCAGGTGCCCGTTCCATGAGGAACATTTCCTTCTTTTGTGCCCACAGGGTAGGGTAGTCCCTTCCTGGGAAGGCAGCGAGCTGAATGACTATTCGTATGTGAGCCCCACATGTCGATATGGCAGGTCTTGGCCAGACAAGCCTGTGTCCTCAGGAAGCCCTGCACCATTGTGGCCCAACCTTAGGGATAAATGATGAAACTTGAGTCCTATGCTTCCAACCCAGCTGGGAATAACAGTATGAAGAAATAAGTGGCAAGGGAGATTCAAGAATCATTTAGAAGCTCCTTCCATGCCTTTGGAGCAAGGCTTGCTGGAAAGTTGACTTGTTTTGGTTTCCCATAGGTGCTCTACAAAGAGCTTTAGTCCCTAACTTCCTGCACCTTCAGGCCACAACCCTCACATAAAAAGACGCAGGAGAGCCACCTGGGCTCTGGTGGTGAGCACTGCACCTGAGGGTGTCTTTAAAACTGTGTGCTCTGGAGGTCCCTGCAGCACTTCACTGGAGAGAGAGGCAGCTGTGATCTATAGTTTATCATTTCCCAAACCATGTGCTCGTCTGTGTTGGTACCAATATTTACAGAGTGGCTTAAATAAAACATCCACCAGACTCTCACTGTTGCTTGTGCTTCAGACACAGTGGCCTACAGCTATTCTTGTCACTTAGCTACTGCTTCTCAGAGCTAGTGCTAGCCGGGGAGAGTTCATTTCATTCTTCTCTGATCTCAGTCACCAGTGTGTTCAGAGGGATTGTCATATTATAGGGAATATGTGATGTCTGTGCATGACCAACACTCATTACATTTCTTCATTTGATATGGAAGAAATGGTTGGTTTTAGTAAAACATGTCATGTTCACAGTTGAGGAAGGTTCTAGCATCTGACAGTCCCTCACTTTGGTTGGATGGTTTTGTTGCAACTTACAAAGTGCTCAGGGCTGAACATTACCTTGGGTCTCCACAGGTGGAGGTAGGTGGTGGGACAGAGTGAGATTCAGAGCCATTGGAGCAGCCTCCTGTCTTCTGTGCCTTTTAGTCACTTGGTTAAGGGGCTGATGGCATGACAGGGCAAATAGTAGGCAGGGAATTTGTCTTTGTTGGAGGTGGCTACAGAGCCACTCCAAAGTGCCAGTTCCTTACTGTTCCTGCGCATGTGCCTGGCTCATCCAGAACCCCATCCACAGCTAGGAAATATGCCCAGTGCCATTACCAGTCCATACTTATTTTCTTACTTAGTTAAGTACAAGGCCTGCATTCCAGATAGGGACCATGAACCAGGGAGCCACCTCCTGACACAGAGTTCAGGCATCAAATAGGACAGCAGTGCTTTCTTTCTGTGGCTGAGTTTTCTAGGCTCTTTATTCCATTCCCTCTTTGGTTCTTCACAGAACCCTTCAAGGCCAACACAGTACAGCAATTGCCCTTCCTAGTGACAGGTGCTGGAACTGAGATCTTATAGCAAAGCTGAGCCTGGGGCGCCCGGCTTTACCCTCCTAGGCAAATGCTTTCCATGTGCCTTTGTGCACAGTGTCCCCCCTTGGGGATTTTACAAGTTTTCCAGTGTCTGGTGGTATGTTCACAGGGTTGTCTTCAGCACTATCTCTCCCTTTGAGATTTTACTGGTTCTTACAATGTCTTGTTGTGTGTTCACAGGGCCATCTTCAGCACTGCCTCTTCTCTTTCCCTGTGGAACTATCAAAGGAGATACTCTTCCAAAAATGCTCAAGGACAAAGGTGAGTAGAATGAGCTCATAGCATCCCCGAAGATGAATGTTCTGAGGCCCAGGAAGAACACATGACCATGTACAGACAGAGCTGGGATGCAGTTGGGTCTCCTGGCATGACTGTGGGATTCATGGAGCAGCCAGGATCAGAGCTGTGTGGACAAACTCACACAAACATGAGAACCAAAGGCATCTGTGGGTAACGATGAAGGCTGTGGTTTCTGGGCCTTTCTCTGCTAACTCAGCCTTCCTGACTGCGGACTGATTCCACAGTGCTCTGCAGGCTACAGAGAGCTGGGCAGGGTCTTTTGCCCCCTTGCTGAGCTTTTCATTTCTGAGGAGTTGGTGCTCAGAGGTGTGTTGACAGTCCCCATCAGCTACACTAGGGTGCAGAAGCCCCATCCCATTCTCAGTATGATGAAACCTGTCTCCTGGTTTGGATTGTGCACAGGGATCCCCATGGAAAGCATGCATGTCTATCAGACAATTCCACACCCTAGAATCCAAGGGAACCTGGAGAGCTACTATGAAAATCAGGTATGTAGAGTTTCAAGGGAGAGCAAGTTCTGGCAGGGCAGGCCCCAGGGGAAGAGCATGAGTTGGGGGTATGAGTTTGCAGTGTTGCTTCTCCTTGGGGTGCTATCATTCCCAGTTACATGACTGAGCAAATGGCTTTTCCACAGCTCCGTTTATGTGTCTGTGATATGGGAATAGACCCATGCAATGAAAGTTTTATAAAGATTAAAGAATATAATTCATACAGAGCTGCTTGTGTACATCTACCATATACAAAGGCCTGGAATAGGCAGTGGTCTTGTTATTGCCTCTGTTCTTCATTCCTTGGGGCAGAGGCTGTGCCCACACTGGGAAGAACTCACTGTGGAGTCTGAATTGGGCTTGGGAGACCTGGGGCAGGAGAATGGAGAGCTCTTCTTACATTAATGGCTACCTCCATCATTTCTATTCAGAAGTCTCATCCCTTTGCCCTCCTGGAACAGCTTCTGCCGATCATGCCTGTTCTGGGGTTCTAATGGACAATCCAGTGCAGAGAAACCATGCAGGCTACCTAGTTGTCTGCTCTGTCCCTAGTGGGTAGAAGTTGACAGAAGCCAACAAGAAGACTGTTAATTACATGAGGGCTGTTTAACCCCAGGGGCTGGAAGGGCCTCCACTACTGATGCTGAGCTCCAGAGTCAGTGTCTTCTGGCCAAACCGACTGAGGGCCAGTAGAGCATTCGGTCGGTAGGAATTGCAGCCTCTCCCACCTCAGCCTGCTTTATAAACAAATCCTCCCAACTCTGCCATGCTGAGCTGAGAATGGCACAGAGCCAGAGAGTGTACTGATCCAGAGCCCCTGTGGCATCTAGGGCTGGAAGGGTTGATGTTGATGAGCTGAGGAATGCTGTCTAGGGGCAAAGCTAGCTCTCAATCTTCTCATTTCCCCTAGGGTGTCCCAGCCAGCATCACATTTTTCAGCCCCTCCGGCCTTAAGTACAGCCTGGAGTATATTCAGGCATTATCTGGTGGCAACTTTGATCAGATTAAGGTATGGTATTCTATGGACTTCAGCCTTTTGCTCTTTATCCAGGAATTTGCATGCTGAGTCAGACACCTGTGAAGTCCTGGAGAGTCGGGAGGGTCCCTGCACTTCTTCACTGGTGCTCTGCGTACATTGCTGATCTCTTCTGGGATGATCTTACTAATTTGGGGATATTAGCCCCAAGTTTTTTGTTCTGTATAGCCAACTGTCTGGCCTTCCCTGCCCCTGCATGGCACTGTCCTTGATAAGTCGAGGGCTCAAGTGAGGCCCTTCTGGCAGGATTTGGTGTGCGTATTGGTGCCTTCCACACCTTGATTGCACATTGAAATGGTTTTCTAGTCTAGAAACATGTATCTTTGATGTTACTTAAAGGATTCCCATTCACACTCTCAGGGATTGTATTTGTTGAGTCTTTAAGTAGCATCACTCTTGTGGCACCTGCAACAGAAGTGCCTTTGACCAGACCCTAGAGGGACCGAGGAGAAGGTACGAAGTGTGGCCTAGAACCCAGGGACAGTAGGTCCCATCCCCACCCCCCAGAACTCACTTTAGTCAGGTGACTCCAACACTTGGGCTTATCACAGCTCCATCTCACAGATGTGTCCCACCTGGACTCAGACTGTTTGCCCAGTTTCAAGGTGGAATGCTAGATGCAGAGCAGCTGAGCCCTGCCCTCGCTCACACAGCTGAAAAGGACGACGCCATGGTTAGAGCCCAGGAAGATACGTGCCAGGCCGTGGGCTGTGTTGATACATAGCCATGGTCCTAGAAGTTGCCGGGCAGTGGTCAAAGTTCTTGAAGTCATAGCTTGTGCTAGTCTGGTTGTGGGGATCCAGCAGGATAGGGGTGACTGTCCTCCTTACCGGGGAAACCCTCCTGACAGGGTTCAACACCTTGCCAGCATCATATAGCACATTACTAGAAGGCCAACTTTTATGAGGGGCTACTAGGGGAGGAAGGTAGCACCTGAGTCCTGTAGCAGAATTGAAGAGAAAGGTCCATGCATGCTCACCATGGTCACTGGCTGAGTGAGCTCTTGGGCACTGGGGAAGGGTTAGCAACAGTGCCAATGCTGCTCACATGTGTCTCTGTGGACGTGGTGGATGAGTCACCAGGTAACCGTGAAGTGCATGAGCAGCTTCCTGATGGGAACATGCCTCCAAACTCCCCTGGGCTGACCATGCTGGTCTACCTTAATAAGAACTCATACCATGAAAACCTTACTCTGTCCCCATCCTAAGCAAACCCAAGTTAGAGCAAAATGGACACTTGGAATTTCAACTCAGGGCTTTGCTGCCAGTACTGTCTAGATTCACGGAGCAGCTGGGGCATAGCGAAGGTGCCCATCTTAAATCTGTCCCATTCCTTCCTGCAACCCATGGGTTCTTGGCATCCCCCAGTCATCATACTGCCGCTGTTCACTGCACCACTTGGGCTCTGCAGCTACCAGGAAAGAAAGGGTTTCCGGGATAACATTGATCACAACAACTGTGGGTTATTCCAGAGCCAGAAAGCCAATCTGAAATAATGGGAGTCTTCCTTCATCACTGGGACTGTGCCTGCCCACATGGGGTACTGTTGAGGTTGACAGAGGGCAGAGTCCTGAGACCCATGCATTGTTGGCATTCTTGTTTCAGCTCCGTCCCAGATGTGCAGTGGCCTTCCTGCCTTTGTAGGAGTGCTTGTGAGACCCAGTGCTATTTAAAGTGCAGGGGTTCACGGAAAGTTAAGGGGTAACCTGTGACCTGTGCTTACTGCTTATGGCTGACTGACATAGAATACCACAAAGGAGTCATGCCAGAGCACTGAGAACTTTACGGCACCTGCCACCAAATGAATGAACACCACTGCATTTTCTTTTTCGTTCCTGTCTTCTCTGTGACCACATGGTCTGTGAGGTGGCCATCTGTGCACCTAGGAGTCACATATCTATCAGTGAGCATATGCCTGTGACCATCACTGAACAAGTAGTTCACCCTGACCACCTCATATAACCCCCAGCAGCCCAGTGGACAGCCTGGTTGGAGATAAGAAGGTAGGGGCAGAGGGAGTGGAGTGGATGCCGGGATTTGAACCCTGGCCTTCTAGCTTATGACTGTTCTGTGTTCCTGGGGATCCAAACCCACCTTGGCACTCCATGCTCCCCAGCTGCTCCCTCCCAGAGCCCCTGAAATTGAAGCAGAACTGTCTGCAGTTGGAGCCCCTGAGGAAGATGGTGTCTACCCCAGGCTTCGTCCCCACACACCCAGTCCACTTGCAGCAGGAGGTGATAGTGAGATCCTGACTGAAGGGATTGTGCAGACCCTGAAGCCAGCTTCAGATTAGGTGGCACTGTTGTTTATATGAAACATCACACAGGAATGGCATCCTAACAGTCTGTCCAGATGATGCCTGCACACGGCCCTTGCTGTGGTGCTGAAGCTGTCTCTTATGTCTTGCCTCCTTGCAGTTTGTAGCCATTGGCCCCAGTACAACTCGTGCTATGGCTGCCCAGGGCCTGCCTGTGAGCTGCACAGCGGAGAGTCCCACACCACAAGCCCTGGCTGCAGGCATCAGGAAAGTGCTGCAGCCAGACAGCTGCTGCTGAGGCCATGCCAGGCCAGATCCTTCCTCGTGCACAGTACAGCTTGTGCTGCCTCTAGGATAGAGCCTGGAATCAGGGCTCTGGAGAAGCTGCTGTCAGCATATCACTGTCTTCATGGAGTCCAGCTTGGAACCCAGGCCAGGTGTACACTGGCCACTGGACCCTGGGGGAGTTTCCTGAGCCTAGAAAAAAGGAAATGAAATCAACCCCATGGTTACTTGTGCTTCCAGTCCACTTTCCTTTTTAATTGTCTTTTTTATGTATATGGGGGGAGGATCTTGTCTGTATATATGTTTCTGTACCATGTACATGCCTGGTGCCTGCAGAAGCAAGGAGAGGGTGTCAGATCCCCAAGAACTGGAGTTAGAGACAACTGTACATCCCCATGGGGGTACTGGGAATCGAACCCAGATCCTTTTAGAGAACAATCACTGATCCATCACTCCAGACCAATATTATCACGTGTGGTTCTTGGTGCAAAGCTGTGTTCAGGGGCAACATATATAGTCTTTCTGCATTTAAGGCCAGCCAGGCCTACACTGAGATGCCATCTCAAAAATCCAAATAAAAATAAATAAGACCTAAAGTTCTGACTTTTGCTGTGGATAATTATGCTTCAGATATGAAGATTGTATCTCCTGAAATATAACTGCAGCATATCCATCAGGCTAACTGCTTTTGGAGAGGTAGAAGAAAGAAGGGGAAGAGAAGATAGAAATGTTAACACTCTGCAGAAAGAGGTTCTGAAAAATCTGTCCCCAAACTTTATTTCTTCTAGGCCAGTGGTTCTCAACACGTGAATCATGACCCTTCAGAGGGGCCACATATCAGACATCCTGCATATCAGATATTTATGATTCATAACAGTAGCAAAATTACAGTTATAAAGTAGTAATGATTTTATGGTTGGGGATCTCCTCCACACGAGGAACTGTATTAAAGGGTCGCAGCCTTAGGAAGGTTGAGAACCACTGACCTAGGCAGTCCTGGCCTAGATTTGAGCTGCATTAAGAAAACCAGCCTGTGGGCTGGTGGTAGGGAAGACGGCTTGCACAGGCAGAGCTGTCTTCATGGAAGACCAGGTTAGAAGGCATCTTCCCTGAGGGCACACCCTGCCCAGCCTGATGCCATTTGTTTTACACATAGGGTCCAATCCTCAGAGCACCCTGAAATCCTCATATCGTTGCCACAGTAGAGAAGGAAGGGTGTGATGCTGTGATTTTGGGATGATTTACAATGTGTCCCTCACAGTTTGGTGTGGTAGGATCTTGGTCCTCAGAAGCTCAGGGAATCTTTAAAAGGTTGGGCAGATGACTGGCAAGTTGGTTCAGAGACTCAGTGGGGTGAAGGCCTAGGTGCCAATCTTCATAACTGAGCTCAGTCTCTGGAAGGAGAGAACTCACTCCCACAGGTTGTCCCCCAACACATGCCATGGTTCTCTATAAATAAATAAACAAACAAGTGTTAATTTAAAAAAAAAAAGTCTCATGCCAGAGAGGTGACTCAATGGTTATGAGCATGTACTTACTGCTCTTCCAGTTCATTTCCCAGCACCCACGGCAAGCAACTCACAACTCCTGTAACCCCAGCTCGAAGAATCCAGCTTTCTCTTCTGGCATTCACAGGCGTCTGCACCCACACAGACATACTCCCTCTCCACACACACACATACGCGTAACCTTTAGAAGAAGAAAATCTTAAATGACACAGGGCCTTATAGGAAACTCTTGAGTCACTAGGGTGTGCTCTGGGAAGGGAATTGGGGAACTGTGGCCTCTGGCTCCTGACTTCAATGTGGCCCTTATTCCTAAACATGCTCCTGGCCTTGCTGCTGGCCTTGAGCTGACACAACTAATGTGGAGGGGAAAGCTTACAAGGGTATGAGTGCCGTTTGGACTTTCAGGCCACACTGAGCTAAGCAATGACTGCGAAGAGCTTCATACACGGACAGCGGTGCCACAACAAAGGTGCGGCGGTGAGCCCTGGCTGTTTTTCATGGGATCGAACCTAGCGCAGACTTTCTGACTCGAGAGTCACATTTCACTGTTCTTTCTCAAGGAGCCCTTTTCTGGGGAGGATGCCTATTGGGGGAAGAACAGGCACCACAGTCAGTGCTAAGGGTGCTGGCAGCACCGCGTGCAGCCTTAGGTGTCCTGAAAGCATAGTATAATACGTGCAGAGGAGCCTCAGGGCCAGAAACTGTACTGACTGCCCCTTTCTAGCAGGTGCTATCAGATTACAGTGTCATCCGGCCATGCAAGGGACAGGGAGCTTATGCCACAGCAGACTGACCCTGTGGAGCTGAGGTACAGCAGGAGAGGAGCCCTGGGCGCAGGCTGCCATGTCAGCAGTGCCAGCAGGTCTTGATAGTCTGTTTCTAGACCCTTGCCATGCAAGCCTGGCAACCTGAGTTCAGTTCTTGAAACACATAACGGTGACAGAAGTGACCCCCCCCCAGAGTTGTCCTCTGACCTTCACATGCACACCCACACACCAAGCACATATTAGGAAAGTGTGCTTCATTTCTGTACTTTCGGCTAAGGCAAAGCTGTGAGGAACAAAACTCTAAAATTACATATAATCAAAATTTCCATAGGGAAACCTTGTTTGATGATGGGATACTGTACCACGGGATCATGTTTCCTCTCAGTATGCTCTGTTTCATTTTTAAAAATGATTTATTTTTTATGTTCATTGGTGTTTTGCCTGCATGTATGTCTGCTTGAGGGTATCAGATCCCCTGGAACTGGAGTTACAGATGGTTGTGAGCTGCCATGTGAGTGCTGGGAACTGAACCCAGGTCTTCTAGAAGAGCAGCCAGTGCTCTTAACCACTGAGCCACCTCTCCAGCCCTCTATTCCATTTCCTTTCTTCCATTGTTTTCAAGGCTGGAGGCTTTGATCTAGTGATCACAGATGAACTGTGAGCCTTCTCTGACAGTGGTCACCTTAAGGCAGAATGTAGTGGAAGGACAAGTACATCCTCTCCAAAGGAAAACAGGCTAGAGGATGCCGGGATCTTCAGAAGTGAGCCTCTCGGGGCTCCGAAATAGGCTGAACACCTGGCAGAGAAGCTGGACTCACATGGTAGGCACAGAGGTGACGGAGGAGGGAGCTTCCATGAAGTTGTGACACACGTACATACACTTCTCGGTACACATAAACGTGTCTGCAAAAATATTCACCATGGCCTTGCCCCAAGACAGGTGCTCGGTCCCCTTGCACTGGTTTTAAGTTTTACTTTTTTGTATGCTGATTAGACATTCTATTTTTAATTATATTATGGACTTACTATTTATTTGGGCAGCAAACAGTGAGTATGCTCATGGAGTTCAGAGAGCAACTTTCAGGAATCAGCTCTCACCTACCATGTGGGGCCAGGGATTGAACTTAGGACATCAGGTTTGGCAGCAATTACCTTTACCTGCTGAGCCATCTTGTCTACCCTAGACATACTTTCTTCTCCATAAAGAAAGACCACCAGTAAGAAGAAAAATGGCAACAAAGTCTAAAAACAAATTAACATGCCCTAAGCCCCAGACCACTCAGAAAAAAGCGACCCGAATAGGAGCAAACTGAGGGTTATGGTTCGAAAGCTGCAGGCCTAGTCCTAAAAGGCACGTCGTAGGACTCAGGCAGGGCCTTCATAGCAGCACAGGTGCACGCATCCTGCACTTCTCCCTCAGTTCATTTAGGAGCAAACTCGACCAGGAAAGTCAATACAGGAGAGCAATCCACAGGCTCACCTCCCAAAAGTACCATACCCCAAGAGCAGAGGAAGCGGAGTTCTCACGCCCATGAGAAAAGGAGCCCTGGGGTCTTCAAAGGCAGCTCACCAGGGCCACAGAAGCAGCTTCCTAGCAGGCACACTTAAGAGCTGGGTGAAGAATGCCTGCTTGCTTATAAAAGGGTTCCACCATGTTCTGCTCCTTTGGAGGGGAGACAGGGACGCAGCAAGGTAGGACCAGAGTGTTCCAGTGGGGCCATGCTTGCTGCCTCTGCCTTGAGTCTGACACTGCTGCTCTGCTGGCTGGTTGTACCTCAACCCACCCAGCCTGAGAGACTTTTCCACAGCCGGGACCGTTCGGACCTGGAGCCATCTCCTCTGAGCCAGGCCAAGCCCATTGCTGACCTCCATGCTGCTCAGGTAAGAGGAGACCCATAGAGCAGCAGCATCTGCATGCACAGGCAGTATATACCACACACACACACACACACACACACACACACACACACACACACACACACACACACACACACACACACGTAGACATCAGAGCATAACATGGAAGGATGGCTGTGCAGAGGCAGAGAGCCTGCTTAACCTGGTGTCATCTTTGTGGAGTTGGGAATGACACCTGGGGCCTTGCACAAGCCAGGCAAGCACCTCCACCTCCAAGCTGCACCTAGCTCCCTCTGGTGTTAATCTCAGCAGCATCAGCATTAGGCAAGATCAGCCCTGTGCTCTAAATGTGGGGCGGGACATTGGAATGCGAGCCGGCAGTGCTTCCAGGTACTATGCTGGTGGCATCCCTTGGTTGACACCTGCCAGCCTGGGCATACAAAGAACAGCTCCAGCAAAGATTGCCTGTGCTGTGCTATTGAGTGGCAGCCACTGATACAAGAAGACCAGGGCTCCCTTTCACCTGAGTCATGGGTTGGAGTGGCCTTGAGCAGTCTGGTGGTTACCAAGCTCCACAAGCAGACAGATGATCAAAATTTCCCCCTAACTCCTGGCTCCAGGGTGCCCCCAGGGTGGAGAGGGTGGAGGGCAGTGAGAAGGGATGATGGGCCAAGCTTGCCTCAGATGCCAAGGGACACTTCTCCTACCCCTGCCTTCCCTGTCCTTGCGGGTTAGAAGCCCGCCAGGCTCTCAGAATAATTCTTGTCTAATCCCTGGAGTTGGGGAGTTTCTTCTTCCTGGGCTGGCCTCCCTCTCAGCTCCTCAGCCCACAGTGTGCACCCATCTCCAGCCCTGACCTCTTAACCTTTGGTATGGCCCCTTCCCTCCCAGTCCTATAACTTGGCCTGCTTCAATTCCTCTTTTCCATAGGCCATGTGGCATCCATTACTTTACTCTGGTAGGCCCTGGATGATGTCCTTTAACTCCACTCTCTATATCCCCATGCCCCTCCCTACCCCTATAGCACAGGAAAAATGTTGGCAACCCTGTGAATTTAGGGCTTTTCTTTCCCACAGAGATTCCTATTGAAATATGGCTGGTCAGAGGTGCTTAGTTCAAAGGAGTCACCAGGGGTCCCTCTGGGCTCCACCTTGGCTCAAGCTGTGCGGAGATTCCAGAAGGCAAACAGACTGCCAGCCAGCGGGGAACTAGATTCACCTACACTGGCAGCTATGAACAGGCCACGCTGTGGCATCCCTGACACAAAGCTGCCACCTCAGGCTGCTCTGCCAACCCCTTTGGGTCTCTGGCCCAGGGTCCGTCAAAAGCGCTTCCTTCAAATGCTGCTGCCCAAGCCACGTGGGCAACGTGAGGGCACTGTAGACACTGGGCCCAGGAGGGCCTTCTCCAGGAAAACGCTGACCTGGAGGCTGGTCGGGGATGCCTACAGCAGCCAACTCTCTGTGGAAGAACAGAGATATATCTTTAGACTGGCCTTCAGGATGTGGAGCGAGGTGACACCTCTGAACTTCCGGGAGGATCTCACTGCCCCTGGCACTATGGTGGACATAAAGTTGGGATTTGGGAGAGGTAAGGGATACAGAGGTGGTATCTCTTCCGGCCTATTCTGCAGGCAGTCTTTGATTCTTCCACCAAAGCCCCATGCCTAGTATCAGGCCCATGGCAACCTGGGCCAATCACAACTTGATTGCCTTGTCACCCAGAGTGGTGTGATCCCAAGTCCTACCTGCTGGGCTTCTTCAGAGATGACATCTAAGAGGGTGGAACCTACTCTCGGTAGATTCTCAGGTCTTCTTAGCTGTTGGGATTCAGTTGCCTGGAGCACATCCCAGCCCATCACCCACCCATTCTCCTGGTCACATGGCACATCAGCGGGTACAGCCTACTTGACTTGTGTGAAGACACATAAAGGCACTACCTTCTTGCTGGCAGACTGGACAAATACCCTGACTTCCATAGTCCACCTGTGAACTAGAGGTGTTCCCATCCACCTTGCTGCTCTCTCTCTCTCTCTCTGGGTTAATTTCTTAATTCTAGAGTACACGAGACATGGTTTGTTATAGAAGTATAGATGTAAGAGATGGTGACCTTGAGGTCCCAGCTCCAATGCTGTCTCCTCCATCAGTACTACCATCTCTCTCTCTCTCTCTCTCACACACACGCACGCACACACGCACACACGCACGCACACACACACACACACACACACAGAGCAGTTAGTATCAAGATGTTTCTAGTCTTTTTTGCTATTTTTGTTTTTTTCAAGCCAGGGTTTCTCTGTGTAGCCCTGGCTGTCCTGAAACTTGCTTGTAGACCACGCTGGCCTCAGAAACCAGAAATCTACCTGCCTCTGCCTCCTGAGCGCTGGGATTAAAGGTGTTGCACCACCACGCCCAGCTTGTTTCTAGTCTTTATAGCCACACTGTTCACACTCAGCAGCTTGGTTTCTTCCATGGACCTCATGCAGAGCTCACTAGCTCCTAGAGACTGTGGTGCTGTCAAAAAGGGACCTAAGATGGGCACCTTCATTCACTGCTACCCACCCTTCTCCCCACACCAGGCCGGCACCTGGGCTGTCCGAGGGTGTTTGACGGGAGTGGACAGGAGTTTGCACATGCCTGGCACCTGGGTGAGATCCACTTTGATGATGATGAGCACTTCACCCCTCTCTCCAGCGACACGGGCATCAGCCTTCTCAAAGTAAGAGGCTCCAGTTGCTCTGCCAGGAAGGCAAAGCGCCTAGCTCAAGTTCAGAAACCCAGCTTTTCTTTGGTGTGCACATAACCTTCTAGAAGTCTCTGATGGTGGTTCCCCAGTCCTCATCCTGTTTCTCTCCTAAGAAGGCACAACTCTGCAAGGGCATAGGCCAGGCCTCAGTAATTTAGTGATTGAACCCCGCATCATCAAAGACTCAGGTTTGGTCCCACACCTGCGGTTTGTGTTCCCCTCCTAGGTAGCTGTCCATGAAATTGGCCATGTCCTTGGATTGCCTCACACCTACAGAGTAGGATCCATAATGCAACCAAACTACACTCCCCAGGAGCCTGCGTTTGAGTTGGACTGGTCAGACAGAAAAGCAATTCAAAGATTATATGGTAAGCTGGTCCCCAAACAGCACAGGTTGCATGGCTGAAGAGCTGCCCTCAAGCCCCATCTGCAGGCTCTTATAGTGACCACACTAGACCACAGACAGCCATAGGTGAAGAGCAACAATCCCTTTTGTGCCTTCTCTCCCAGCTCTTCACACACTAGTGAGGACAGAGAACATCACGGCTTTGAGACAGACCATGCCTCAGCATCACAGAGCTGTGTGACTACAGAGCCGCTGTAAGAAGCTGTGATTCCAGACGGCAGCTTCATCACAAACCAGGCACCCATGGCTATTCGATACAAATGGTAGGGCAGAGAGGTGGCTCAGCAGTTAAGAGTGCCTTCCAACCTTCCAGAGGTTTCTCAGCACCTGCACCTGGAGGCTCAAGACTGCCTGCAATTTCAGCTCCAGGGATCCAACACCTCTGTCCCCCATGGGCACCCATACACATACATATAATTAAAAATTTGAAGTCTTTTTTTTTTTTTTTGATTTTTGAGACAGGGTTTCTCTGTAGCTTTGGGGCCTGTCCTGGAACTAGCTCTTGTAGTCCAGGCTGGCCTCCAACTCATAGAGATCCGCCTGCCTCTGCCTCCATCTCCTGGCTAAAAAGAAACTGGTTACAGCAGATGCCCAAGGCAGGGAGAGCATTTCCACTCCTAGGCCCCCACCCTCACAGAGCCCACCTCAGGTCAGCTCTCATGTGCTTCCATTCGACACCCAAAGCCTGTTGCAGCCACGTGAATTTCCACCAGTGGAGACATGGCAGTTTATGTGTGTCTTGAACCAAATCTCTTTCCTCTCATGAAATCAGATGGACCAACAAGAGGCATGGGAATCCTGTGAGCGGCTTCCTAAAACTCAGCTACTCAAAGCTCAATCTCTATGGTGCTTCTCTAAGACATTCCAACAGGAAGTGCTAACCATGTAGCCATCTCCATCCCAATTATGAAGGCTGGTTTTTGCAGTGACAAGTCGCTGGAATTTTTCTTCTTCAGGTTCATGTGAGGGATCATTTGATACTGTGTTTGACTGGATTCGCAAGGAGAGGAACCAATATGGTGAAGTGAGGGTGAGGTTCAACACCTACTTCTTCCGCAATAGCTGGTACTGGCTCTACGAAAACCGCAACAACAGGACTCGCTACGGGGACCCTCTCCAAATCCTCACTGGCTGGCGTGGAATCCCCGTGCAAAGCATAGATGCCTTTGTCCATGTCTGGTCATGGGGAAAAGATGAGCGATATTTTTTTAAAGGTAACAATGCTTCAGGCCTGGCTCTATTTCTCTTACTGAACTTGCATTCAGGATGTTTCCAGCATTTACCAAGGTTTCACTGTAATGTCTCCCGTTTGAAATTAGGCAGACTGCAGGCTCAGGGTGGGCTTGTATCTTCTCTTCTTAGGAAGGCCCCCAAATCACCAAATGAGTAAACTTGGCTAGGTGCCTCTAACATGGAAAAGAATGGTGTTTTATGGTTTCTACTGCCATGAAAAGACACCATGACCATGACAACTATTGCCAAAGAAAATATTTAACTGGGTGGCTTACAGTTTCAGACGGTTAGTCTATTATCATACGGATGGGACATGATGGCATGCAGGCATATACAGTGCTGGAGAAGGAGCCAAGAGTTCTACATCTTGATCCACAGGGAACAGGAAGTGAACTCTCTACCACACTGAGCATAGATTGAGCAATGAAGACCTCAAAGCCCACCCCCAAAGTGACACACTTCCTCCAAGTGTCATACCCATCCCAACAAAGCCACATCTCCTAATAGTGCCACTCCTTTGGGAGTCATTTTCTTTCAGACCACCACAAATGGTCTGTAGATTAAGACTAGAGATATCCCATGATGTTTGTGGGCTTTCACTGTGAGAGGCAACTGGCATTCTAACATAGCAGTGATGGGCAGGACAAACATTACTGGGGTCAAACTGAGAAGTCATGTGAGGCCTAAGGAGATGGTTGAGTGAGAAAGCCCTTTTCTGGAATTATGGCAGAGTACCACACAGGGCTGACTTAGGACCTATTGGCAGCTGCCCTTTGGAATGACATGAAGTAAAGTGGCAGGCCAGTTTGTCCTAGGGTGGTGGGTGAAGTCTTACTTGGGTGGAGTTCAGGAGTTCCGGCTTGTGTTTCTGGCCCATGCCATGATCTGGTATTAATATACCACATTGACAGTTCTGGGTTGGCTCTCAGGAAACCAATATTGGAGATATGATAGCGAGAATGACCAGGCACACACAGAAGATGAAGAAGGAAGGAGCTACCCCAAACTTATTTCAGAAGGCTTCCCCGGCATCCCCAGCCCCTTGGACACTGCTTTTTATGAGCGGAGGCAACAGTTAATTTACTTCTTCAAGGAGTCTCTAGTAAGTATCACTGCATCTCCGAGTCCTTAGTTAAAAGATGTTATTATCACTTCAAACCTATGCAACAATGGCAGATCACCAGATGGGAAAATACTTAGAACCAATGCCTACAGAATTCAGTGCAAAGTCAGAACTATCAAGATCCTTATGTAAGTTAAGTTCAGTGTCAACTATCCTCAGAAAAGCGTCTGTCTGCTTTACTTTGCAGGTATTTGCATTTGATGTCAACCAAAACCAAGTACTTAATTCCTATCCAAAGAAGATGAGCCAAGTGTTTCCAGCAGTAATGCCACAAAACCATCCATTCAGAAACATTGATTCAGCTTACTACTCCTATGCACACGGCTCCGTCTTCTTTCTCAAGGGCAACTCATACTGGAAAGTAGTGAGTGACAAGGACAAACAACACAACTCTCAGCTTCCTCTGAATGGCCTATTTCCAAAAAAACCTATTTCAGAGAAGTGGTTTGATGTTTGTGATGTTCATACCTCTACATTGAACATGTAACAAGAACAGGAAAATCAAGACAGCGATAGGACTCAGAACAGCTCTAAGAGAAAAAGTCAGACTTCTTTGCAAAGAAAACAAACCAGATTCTTAGAAGCTAAAGCAAATATGGCTTCCCAGGTTAAAACTGAACAGGAAAGCATTACTTGAACCTTAAAAATAGATTTAAGGATCAGCTACTTGGGGAAAAATATCTTTTAGACACATCAAATAATGTACCCTAGAAAATCCACATCTTTTCTTTCAACTCCGCATGGCCTCTGCCGCCCCAATGGTGTCACTAGCTGCCATGGCATTCTGCAGAACAGAAATGACTTTTACAGCACTTAAACTGAAGACTGGGCTAGGCTAGGGCACAGAATTGAAATTAACTATACTCCAAAACATGTCATGATGATGTGTTTAACATTTGACATGAACCAAAGGTCCCCAGTGTGTTTAGTCTTATCTGGCTGGCACAACAGGTAGCCCTACATGTCTGTACCCTGCAGTGGTCTCCTGCTGCCAAATGAATCATGTCTGTGCACATGGCCTCACCCCAACTGCTTGTGGCTCTGCAGAGCATGGCCTTTCTGGTGCACCCTAATTAGTTTAGTGGTCTTCTCTTCCTGCAAAGCAGTGAACAATTAACTGTTTATGTCCTGTAGGCCAGGCCACGCCACAACAAGGCTCTGAAAGCTAGCTGGGTAACTGTAATTTCCTAATCTAGGATAGGCATTATCCTTTAACTTCCACACAGTAAGGATTATGAACACCTTTAGTCTCCACCATCAGCACTGGCATCACACACACACGCACACATTCACACACACACGTTAATTAGTATTGAGATACTTCTAGTTTATTTTTTTTCTAAGACAGGGTTTCTCTGTGCCCTGGTTGTCCTGGAACTCATTCTAGAGACCAGGCTGGCCTGCTGGCCTCAAACTCAGAATTGCCTGCCTCTGCCTCCCACATGTGAGTGCTGGGATTAAAGGTGTACACCACTACCTGGCTGGCTTATGATTTAACACACAAAGCTACTGTCACATAATGATGCTACCTGAACAATGAAATTAACTGAACAAGGTTCAGAAACCTGAGTGGTCAGGCCAGAGTCTTTTAAAGGAAAAGCTAAAACACATACACTTCAGGAAACTTTAATTTAAATCAATGTAAGTAATTACAACAAATTTGAGAAGGATCTTCTATTTCTCCTGCAGAAATTTTCATGTTATTGCTATGACAAAAGGAAAGAACCAAAATTTCTATTTCCTTGATTAAAAACCATTTTCCATCTATCTGAAGGCTTTTCAGCTAAGGAGAGGGGCTAGGAGACGAGCAGTCCTAACACCCTAGCTCATCTCTAGGGAAGCAGGGAGAGATCCTGTTGAGTTCATCTGCTCCAGAGGTGCTATGCTCAGTGGAAGCAGCCAGGTCTCCCCTGTAGAGGAAGGGCTGTGTGTTACTGTGTGCACTCTCTCTGCAGGAGCAAAGAACACAGCAGTCCTGAAATGGGGCTGGTTAGTTGGTTCAAAAGCTTTACAATTTCACCAAAACTTTAAGGGTTCTGGTGATTAATTCTCATAAACAGATGAAAATTTGCTTCCAAGGACAATGCAAACCAAACAAGGAACTAGACAAATGGCTAGAGAATCTGCCTTGCTGCAATGGAGGCCAGCTCAAGTGAGAGAAATCCACAGATGCAAGTGTGCCTGGTATGGGAGGGGCCGCACAGTGGCTGGACACCCGAGTGCACCCAAGCAAAAGTCTGCTTGATTTACATGCTGCACACTTCCTTTAAACTATTAGTCACAGCTCTGTATGCGGTTGGCTTTGGGAACAGGAGAGTATGAACACATGCAGTGGCTAAGATCCCCAGAGCAGCAGAGCACAAGCAGAATGTTCCAGGAGCATGAATGGGTGGCAGATCTTTGCCTCAAACATCTATGATGGACTTCATCAAGTTTTGCTAATCACATTCAAATCATGTCACAGCAGTGCGAAGAATGCAAATGGGAAATACCAAGATATGTTAAATAAATAGCTTATTTATTGAAAATAGTTCTCTTACCTTATTCACAGTTTCAAGTTTAGAATGAAAAAGTGATAGTACCTATTTACCAATGTCACAGAAAGTCAAAGAAGCGAGTCCTTTCAGAACATGCACTGACTGGAGACCTGCACAATTATCAAGTTTTGAAAAATCCTGTACCACAGCCTAGAAAGCGTACACTTTCTGTGCAGTTTACAAGGAAATGCTGATGTGCTGAGTTTCTACTAGCCATTTGAACCCATAAAGTCACTTGGATAAAAGTTTTCTTGGCCAAAGTAAGATTTTATCCAAAATAAATCTTCCACCCAGTGGTTTAACAGACTTCAAGACTCCCTGCAAGTGTAATTGTGTCTTAGGACGTCTGGTATCACTGAGGAATCATATACTTTTCTAGGAAACACACTGGGAAGGTTTTGGTTCTATTCTGGCTTTTCACCTTCAAAGAAGAAGCCAAAAACCACCCCACATTCTCTGGCTACTGTGGGAAACGAGTCTCCACTGTTTAAGTGGCATTTCCTCATATTTAATAGACTCAGCACCGAGTGGAAAGAACAGCTCCGGGTTGGGAAGGCACTGACAAAGAGTCCTCAGGTACAACTCTGGGTCAGGGGGCAGCACTGCTATTTGACACGCTGCTCCCAGATGCAAGCTGCTCCAGCAAACAGATGATGACTTCAATTCTTTCCAGCAGAGTTGAGTTTCTGTTGGCAGTTGCTCTCAAAAGCTGGGAGTAAATCTGCTTGTTGGTTTGGAGGACTGTATCTTCTTCGGTGTTACTGCTACAGTGAAAAAAAGACAGGTGACGGGAATAGAGGGAGGGTACAGAAACTTTCTAGAGCAGCTACACTTAGCCATGGCTGCTCAGTGCCTCAGCGGCAGGGGCCCTGAGAAAAGGCACAATAAGCGAGCACAGAAATACGGTCAAAGAATACATGCCATCAAGAGAGTAGAGCGGAAGCTGGGGCTGGTAAGAGCACGGAGAGGCTAGGTGGCCATTCCTCTACTCACCAACCCACATCCCAACTAGCAGCTGCGCTCTGGCCTCAGACTCCTAATTCAGCTTCTTCCAATTTGTACAGACCATGCTTTTCCTTAACCTCCTGCCACCCACTCAACTAAAGCCACTTTTTACAGGTTCCATCATGTCAAACAAATCTTCTTCCTCTTAAGAGAATTAGCTGATTTACCTTATCTACCATTTTACTCAACTACTTAATGTATGTATTTGTCTAAGGACCGTCCTTGACGGTATTAATTTGTTCTCTGTACTACAAGAGAGGGTCCATGATCCTCAGAGACTATTTCACCTTTTAGAGCTCTTCATCTCAAATCCTAAGGCCTCCAAAATGTCAAGAGGCCCCACTCTGCTACAGCAGCGAATACTAAAGTACGTGGTAAGAACAGCTCAATTTTTAACCCAAAGTAGAATAAAATCTCTGCAACTTAATAAACAAAATTTGTACTTTGTCCAATAGCACCTACATGGTTGCCATACTATGAAGCACACTCAATAGGCTGAAAATAAAATTTTTCAATTAGAAAATTAATCTTAAATTTGTTCTTGGACCTCACTGTACTTACTGAGAACCAAAGTTAAACTTTGCAATTATTAAGCCCATTTTCTTATGTTTGCCTCAGGCTAAAGGTAAGAAACAGCAGTCAAAATAAAACAAACTAATAACATCTATCAAGGTCACATTCTGATCTCCTTTACTCTCAAAGGAGATAACCAGGTCTGCTTTTTTCAAATTTCAATAAAATTATTAGCTGTTTCCCCCTGCACATGAGTGAAACACAACCAAGTCACTGACTTTAGTAACCATGCGTTCTGCTTCAAACCTACCACAATATCATGTTCCTTTTGCTTAATAAACCTGAAAATACAAATTGACTCAAAGGACATGAAGCCTGCATGAAAACTTTAGATTAAAATTTTTTTCAACTAGCTGGGTGTGATGGTGCATGCCTTTAACTTTAAGAAGTAGGGGCAGGTGTATCTCTGAGTTTGAGGTCAGACTGGTCTACAGAGTTAAGTTTTGGACAGCCAGGGCTACACAGAGAAACCGTCTTGAAAAACCAAAATAAATAAATAAACAAACAAAATAATTTTTTTCTTCAACATTAATAACCTGGTCAGAAATAAAACTCACTTAGGTCATACACAGGACTATTGTGATATAAAACATAATAAAAGACTCAAATTATTAACTGTCAGCCAATCACTCAAGCCACTGATTTGTAAAATCATTGAATTAACTCACATGATTTATTGTAATATATAGATTAGATTGTAATGATCAGATTATATATACTGCCACCTTGTGGACACAACAGCAAATCTTAAAAACCTACCTGTAGTTAGTTTTTAGGCAATAAAAGCCAAGAGTCCCTTCTCCATATGTTATTTACTCTACTTTCTGGTCCTTAAAAAATATGGACACATGTGCTAAACTATAGTGAACATAGCAAACACCTTGCTGCATACTTGGACTTCCTCCAATAAAAGCTCCTCTTAGGTGAGAGGACGTTACTCAGAAGCGATGGATCTAAGACTGAGGCGTGTCCAAACAGCTGAGTCTTGGCTCCTCTAGTCTGCCCTTCCCACACGGAATGAGAGCAGTACCCAGTGTGTGTGTGAAGTCAGTCTCTCTGAGGTATGATGTCATGGCCAGGACAAAGCTACCTTCCACAGACCTACCTCACCCTTAGTACACCCTCATCCCTAGTCAGGGAGGGACCCTCTAATACTCTTGGTGGATCCTAAAACCCAAACCCAGGCATCCTGAACCCCATATATAGTATATTTTCCCCCACATGATAAACTGAAATTATATTAGACACAATCAAGGATTTGCAATATTACCATAAGATCTTAGCAACCCATAGCACATACCTCTTTTTCCTTTTATTTATTTATTTATTTTGGTTTTTCAAAAAAATAAAATAAAAAAGAGTTTCTCTGTTCCTGAGTGCTGGGATTAAAGGCATGCACTACCACCGCCCAGCTGTTTCCTTTCTTTACTGAAAACTTTTAGCCCCTTTCTCTTAAAGCTGGCACACTGTCAGTATCATCAAGTACTATAACACAATGACCATCAAGCAGGCTACTAAATGACTAACAGGTAGACTAATAGTGTGTATGGTATGGATATGCTGGACAGAGAAATGATTTACAGTCTGAGACAGCATCCACTTTACCAGGCTATGCAGAATGGCACATGACACAAATTGTTTACTTCTGCAATTTTCCATTTAATATTTTGAACTAGTGTTGACTGCAGCTAACGAAAACCTCAGATGTGCAACTTTACATGGGCATCTACTATTGTTAGAACTTGGATCCTGAGGGTTACAGAAGATTGTTGTGGCAAGAGGAAATTCTTAACTGTAGCTCTGTTCAAGATACAAAAATGAACGCAACTGAACACCTGTCAGGTAAAACTTTTCAAACAGACCAAGCAAGACTTCGCAGTCCTAACAGATGAGCAGTTTTCAAAACTTCTGCACAAATAACAGCACATGGCAATAAACAGACACCAGAAAGCAGGGCAGAGATGATAGTGAGGGGCTATCTCATGGGGGCTTGGCATGACTACTGTGAATGAGAGAGGCACTGAGAAAAAACTCAGACACTACACAAGATCAGCTTGCTTAATGTCAGCAAGAAGCATTTATGAAGTGATAGGCGGTTTTGTGTCATAGTTGTGAAGCTTTTGGAATGTTGAATGCTGTCAAAATTCACAACACTGAATCACACTGTGTATAAATTAAAACATAAGACAAACATTATCTGTATCCCAAGATAAAGTGGTAAGACAGGTTTAACTAGTAACAATGATGTATGTGGGTGAATTTTCTTTATTTTGATCTATTTTTATTGTTTTGTAATATTGGCTAGACTACAGTTGTGTCTGTAATCATGCTTCTGATGTAGTACTTGATACTCAATTTCAAGTTAATGATGCCAAAAGAACAGCTCTCTAGTGGAGCAGCACACTGGACATATGAGCAGAGGAACCTGGGAATACTCTGGCTGTGCCCATCACTCTTCTTTGCTACTCCCTAATATCACGGCCTCAGAGGCTCTACCACATACCTTGAAAGCTGCAACTGCCCTCAGTATCCATATCATAACCCTGACTTCACATCAAAGACATGTTTATAAGTGTTTATTATAAATAATTTAGGGTCTTCATTCCAGGCTATTTGTCTCTCCAATGTTATATTTACCCTATGAATATACGGTAGGCATCTAACAACAAATAGTTCTTAAAATTTTGCATTTTCCATACACAATGTAAAAAAATACAACCTATCTATTTCTTTATATCAGTAGAGGGAACTCATGTTCTTTTCATAGGTGAGGTATTAGCAAAGAAGGTTCAATACCTATGTAATTTACCTCATTTTCCTTTTAGATGATGACAGCAATTTGATGGACTGAAGGAGAAGGAATGACAGACGGGACTCAAATATACTGAGGAGTTTGATCACTTCTTCTCGATTAAGATTAGGTGAAGAATCAGCAGCAGGTGTAGATTCATCATTCTTAGGCTAAAGAGAGCAGAGTTATTTCACCTAAGCTGCCCTTCTCCCATTTTATATACTATGATGGCAAAATTGCCCCTTCAATCCAGCAGACTATGGAATCACGAACAGGAAGTAGACTCAAGAGCACTCTGACAAAGATACAATAAACTCCCCACACCTAAGAAGTGCTAACAAAAGAAATGACTCCTGCATGGAAATTTTATGACTTCCCAACACTGGTTGGGACCGACTGCTACAGAAGCAACATGAAAATAAATACCACCTAATCAGGACCCACTAGGGTTGGAAAAGTAAGGGGCGGGAGGAGCAGAGGGGCACACTCTGCAGAAATGCTGACCTATGCTGTGGAGCCTGGGGAGCAAATGCTCCTGGGCAGTCCACTAGGACCGAGAGCACAGGCTTTCCTGCTCTTGGAAAGCAAAGGCAGACACATCCAAACCATAAAAATAACCTTAAGAGGCTTTGTAACTTGCTAATAAGTCCCCTGGTTAACTATGGCTCATTAACAACCATTCTTAAAAAACTTTCAAAATATAAAAAAAAAAAATGCATTAAAGTAGGTCAGTAATACTATCATGAGGCTCCTGTGCAGTGTGTGGCTGTGAGCTGATGGACTTAATACATGGGCACAGGAGAAAGTAACTGGACTTACTGGGCCCTACCATGTCAATGCGGCCTCTGGAGAGCACATCAGGTTAACTAGT
The DNA here is from genome assembly GCA_004026605.1 of Ondatra zibethicus. Classification (NCBI taxonomy): domain Eukaryota; kingdom Metazoa; phylum Chordata; class Mammalia; order Rodentia; family Cricetidae; genus Ondatra; species Ondatra zibethicus. Next base: position 87,314 of record PVIU01004789.1, on the reverse strand, counting down.
GTAAACTAAAGTTCCCAGGGACTGAATAAGTGGGTGGGAGCTGCATGTGTGTTAAATATTCTACAAGGCTGGCAGACTGATTAGAACTTCCATGACTGTGAAGAGCTGGAAAATTGCAGGTCAAATTTTCTTGAGCTATTTTTAAAGGCATCTTGTGCCTTTAAAAGTCATTCATTGCCTACCTCTGTGCCTTGCCTAACATCCATCCTTTTGACAGTGAGGTAAATCCTTTGTAATGTACCAAGAGACCCCCTAACTCTGCCAACCCAAAGGCTGAGCTGCCAAGAGACAGCATCTGAGATCTATCTATAGCAGAAATGTCCCCAATTTCCTGTAACTCATCTGTATGATAGTTCCACCAATGTATTTGTAAAATATGACTTTCTTGGTTCTATTACTATATGTCAGGAAACTATGACCACACTGTATGGTAGGATACGAGTGACATTCATCTGCGTTCCCAGGCCATGTTCAGCCGTGTGGCTGCAGAATAAACTATCTCATTTTTCTGTTGGTGACGAGAGCTGTATTTCTGCATCAACACTGGGCTAGTTCTACCAAATGTAAGTTGTTACAAAGAGGCGACTTCATATTCTGTCCATTCTGCATGTGGCCTGTTCCCTTTCCATTTCACCATGCTCAACGTGGTTTGAGAACATTTACCAGGACAATGGTGCCATGCTATTTAGATCCACTAATGTGGATCACAGTCATGGGTTAATAAACTTCTTTATAACAACGAACCCAGCCTCTGGTATTTTGTTATAGTATACAAATAGACTGAGACTTTTAACCAACTAGTAATGTACTTTTATGCAGTAATATGTATATATATATATATATATATATATATACATTCATAAGCATGTGCCATATGCCTCTTACATACATTTACCATAAATATAAAAGTTTTCTCCAGTTACCTGATCACATTCCTCCACAAGCTCCTTCTGGATGAGCTGGAATGCATGCTCAGTTCTCACCATGATATCAAGTGCCCCAGATAATGTTTTTAACTTTCCAACATTGCTATTCTGACCTAAAATAAACACAAATAATCATTCCTAGACTACAAACCTATGAAGCCATCTACTGTTACTGACTTTCAAGTACTACAAAGCTTATGACAATCCTAAGAAATCAAAAGCTAACTTGTTTACTAATTTTTCTTTTGAAGAAAAAAAATACTAAGCCTAGTCAAAGTACTTCGCTCCAATAATACCTTTAACTTTTGAATGTAGTTGTAGTAATGTTCCCTTGCCTCAGCATTTGGCTCTATATGATGAGCACACCAATCTCTCTGGAATAGTGGCCAGTATCTAAAGTATTAGGTTATAGGGACCAATAGACAAGAGCCTGTGGTTCAGAAGTCATTCCACTATTCAGTTGTGTGAAGTTGGTTGAGTCAATTTAATATTGCTTGTCCTACTGTAAAGACTACATTTTCTGCTCAAAGGTAGGTCCAGTGAGTATTACACTCTTCTACATCTTCAGTTACTGCAAGGCACCTCTACTCCTGTTCTCTGTTCACATTCAGTGTGTGTATAGTACAATGCTATAAGCAAAGGGTTAACCTCCACAGAAAGGTCTGGCCATTCTCTGTGGCTCCCTAAGCCATCTATAAGTCCTCAGTATGGTGTATATGACATAAGTGTCTCTATCTACTTGAGGGCTTGCACTATACTGGGCAGTCTAACAGTGTGGTTTCTATGGAGTCTCTGGGCTGCAGGGTGACTGCTTATCTTCCAGAGAGGCTGGAAGCTTAGTTCAACCATGCACCCAAATTCCAGTATATACTCTGGACTCCACAGTGTGGCAGAGCTTCCTGATTGGTGGTCACTGGGCACAGTTACACATCATTGCTGGGATGAGGCGGGGTCAGCACTACCTGTAAGTGCATCAAGAGGACAATGAGGAGCTTTATTTCTGGGGCATTCCTGACCACTTCCTTGGTTGATTTGATAGCTTTTCAGTGAGTTCTTTGAGTCCTTTTACAAACTGCCAAACCCTACAGATGGTGTCAGAGCCCTCAAGTATGCAGCTAATATCAGAGAATTCCCCACCTGTGAATGGCCACCTTCTTCTATTAAAGTATAATCTAAAACTACTAAATAGCCTGTTACCTGAAAGTCAATGAATAAGATGTCAGTGTAGATATGGTACCTTCAGGACAGGAAGCAGACAACAGAGACATAAAAAAGGTGTAAAAGCCCCAAACACTAGAGTAAACTAAGATGAAGTGTCATTACTGACAGCACTTACTAATGTGCCTTACAAAACCTACAAATCAGGCTAACCACCCTCTGACCCCACCTTATACCTCCAACTATATTTTTAGGATATTTATAGTATTAGAGTGGTTTGAAACTTTTTATTGCATCTATTTATTGTATGTGTGTGTTGGCAGGGGTGGGGAGAAGGGAACACATACATCATGACACGTTTGGAGGTCAGATGATTAGACAACTTGTAGGTCCCAGGGATGGAATGGTAACAAGTACCTTTACCCGCTGAGCTATCTCACTTGCTCTAAAGGTAATTAACTACAACAATCATCTTAGATTGCATCTCCAGTATCTATTCTTTTATATAAATGCATGAATCCTGAAGGATTTAAACATGTCAGAATACTGCAAGATGCAAGTGAAAAGTTACCCAGAGGCTACCCTAGAGTAGACAGCTCAGTCCCAGAGCCTATTCCATACATCTGCCATGCATACACACTGGCAGAAAATAAAAACAGAATATAATATTTCTAGAAATGGTTCTAGAAATTCATTTCTAAATAGAACCACAGGGAAATAGTTTGCCCATCCTCCAAGGGTTTATTGCCTATACGCACAGGTAGTAAACCTGTAGTTTCTTAAGCCCTTCTCAAGGGCTCTATCTCACATAAACTAAGTCATACAATTTAAAGTACCACTGACATCTCTAACCAGACAGTTTTGGGCTAGAACAGTTCAGATCTTGTCTCCCTATTTTAGAGTATATGTATAGAATTTTATAGGCTGCGCTTCCTTAATTCCAAAATCAGATATCTGGAATGCTCCAAAATCAAAAACTTCAAAGTTTAAATTTATAATATTAAAAAAAAATCAAGATGAAATAAGGTGAGTTGCTGTACTTCAAACAATAGTTTTCTTACCATATAAGAGGTATTTTTCAAAAGCTACCACTATGAGCAACGGGAGCCCTAGGCAAGAACTCCAGGGAGGGAACCCTTGGAGCATTAAGAAGTCACAACGTTCACTTAATCTCTGCTGTGAAGATGAAACAATGAAGGCCTCACCTTTCACCATTTTCTATACAGCAGCATCCATTCCAGCCACAATCAAAGCTGCCAAGTGTCAGTTCAATGTCTAAAGGGAGCAAGTGAGAACTATGGTTCGTTCACATGCTGCTACTTCTCTACCCAAGATTTTCATACTGTTTCAATCTTCAAGTCTCTATTCACTTCTCTATGTTTTAAAAAGCATTTCAGAAAGTGTAGAGACTTCTCTCAGTGGCTACAAAGAGTCTAACACCAGGCAAATTAATAGGAAAACAGTTTTGCTTATATCCAAGAGCCACACACAGCTTAGCATCCCTCTAAGACAATCCAGAAAACAGCCACCATACATATATCTGAGAAGTCAGACTTACTGGTCATCTGAAATTCTGCAAACGCCACCCTTTCTAGCTGCACTCTAAGCAGTTCACAGGGAGCATCTTTGAGAAGCTGAAACAGCTTTGCAGCTTTGCCGTAATGGAGATCTGCCAGCACTCGATGTTGCTTCCTAAGGTGCTCATCACCAACCTACAAACAAAAATATACCAAAAAGTAAAATAAAAATCCCAAGCCTTTTGCCTGTATCACTAACTGTATCTTATCTTACAGCTTTATAAATTTTAAGCTCATTAAATTAGAATAACCATTTAGCATCTGCTATGGAGATAATGAAATGAGGCAGGAGACTAAGAGGAGAAAAATAAGTTCTCAGTAAGCCAGCTACATAGTGAGCTCTAGGCCAGTCTGAACGGCACAGTGCATTCCTGTCTCAAAAAACTCGGTAAAAAATAAACTCAATTTTTAGTAAGGGGCTCCACACGTTAGTGTGGATGAGTCTCAGAGACAAGACAATCAGTGACAGGCAGTGATCCATGGGAGGGAAAAGGCAGTATAAACTCCTTCCCTCAAGATCATAACACAGCAAAAACAAAAACAAGGCTCAAAGCACTCTCCCATTCCCTGATCTCCAGGCACAGTGGGGATTCCTCCTTGTTCTTTAAACTGCATCTATGCTCGGATTCCTTCTTGTTCTTTAAACTGCGTCTATGCTCCACTAATATTTTCCAAATGCTTTCATATGCACACTCCATTTCACAAAGATGGGAGAACTATATTTTAAGGTTTATTTTTATTTTTTTATTTGTTTTTTAATTTATTTTTATTACGTATATGATGTTCTGCCTGCATGGCCAGAAGAGGGCACCAAATCTCATTACAGATGGTTGTGAGCCACCATATGGTTGCTGGGAATGAACTCAGGACCTTTGGAAAAACAAGCAAAGCTCTTAGCCACTGAGCCATCTCTCCAGCCCTTAAAGTTTATTTTTAAACGTTTACTTTTGAGTATATGTGGAAGAGGAGTATGTGCACACGAGTACGGGTACCTGCAGAGGGCAGAGGCATTGGATTTTCTTTGATCTGGAGTTATAAGTGGTTATAAGTTGTCTGATGTGGGTTTTAACAATCAAACTTAGGTTCTCTGAAAGGGCAGCAAACACAATTGCTGACTCTCTCCCTCCAGCCTTGAGAACAGTATTTTAAAATGTACACAGAACTATTATTATACATAGTCTAACTACATTTAGATAAATATTAAGTAACATACTCAGGAAATGATTTCCACACTAAGACCCAATCAATTATAGTAAAGTACATGGTTCAGATGCAAAGGGAAAAACACTGACTCTCTACGTTTTTTAAAAGTAGTTACATTAGCTGACAGGAAAAGGAGGATTTTAAAATATTTTATACACAAAGCATGAAAAGGGAAGGGGGATACTTTTAAATAGACGCAGCATGGAATTTAATCTGGGATGACCATACCTGGTTTCTCAGACAGCTGTGGTACATGGAAGCCAGCCTGTGATGGATGGTTGCAGCTCGGTACTGACAGAGGGGCTGCCGAGCAGTCGCAGAGTCAACATCGCAGTGTTTCAGGGACTTCATCATAGCTTCGCTTACTTCTTTCTCAATCTGTTCAGATATTTCAATGGGGACAAGAGAGAACGTAAGTTTATAATCATGTAAGAACTTTCATATTAAATACTGCCTGCTGCACATGCCTTTAATCCTAGCACTTGGGAGGAGGCGGCAGAGGCAGGGTGATCTCTGTGAGTTCTAGGCCAGTCTGGTCTATAAAGCGAGTTCTAAGACAGCCAGAGCTGTTACACAGAGAAACCCTGTCTTGAAAAACTAATAAATAATAAATATTGCCTGCTAAAGAAAAGATGACTGATGTACAATATTAAATAAAGGAGTAAGTAATGCTGACACAAATTTAAAAATCCAGGAAATCTTATCACCTGCTCCTGAGCTTTTCTGGACAATGGAGCATAATCTTGCTGTAAAGTTGCCATGGTAAAGTATGTAGTGGACAATTCCCAGTTCACAGAATCCCAAACAACTGGATGCATGTCTCTCGTACCCAATGACCTCAGAGCTTTCAAATAGTAATCGACAGCCTATAAAGAGGGAAAGGGAGAAATTAGGACTCTATTAAACATGTGCAAAGAACACAGTGAAATGAAACACGCTTCAGACCACTTGGACATCAATTTAATCTAGGAGAATTAACAAAAGGGTGGTATCTTCAAGAAGGGAGAAGAGAAGCAATCTAAGTATTTTAGCAAAGAGCTATCTCTGAAACCAACAGAATTCCACTAAAGGGCCTGTCCTTGGTGCTGACACAGGCTGCTGCAGGAGGATGTACTTATTTTTTTTCACTCCGAAGGAAAGTTTGTATAACTAGTAAACTACAAAAACTATTTTACTATAAAAATTAATTTGCTCACCCTCATCTTCAAATACCTGGCCACAATATTCTTACAACAGTCACACTAAGCCTCTTCACCCAGTGATACTTGCTACATTTCAGGTAAGTGTTTGTTAACTGTTGCATATGCACAAATTTTTTTTTTAAAGTCTCTTCCATTTTAAAATGTACTATGCCAGGAACAATTTTCATGAGTGTTTAAAGTTCCTAAATAGCTAATAATTTAAGTGCTCATGCTTTTTTATAATGTTTGTTTTTATTTATTTACTGTGTGGACACATGCATATTTTAAACTCAAAGATAACCTGTGGAAGATGGTTCTCTCCTTTGACCATGTAAGTTCTGGGGTCTGAACTCAGGGCATCAGGCTTGGTGTCAAGTGCCCTTACCTCCAGAGCCACACAGGCTCCTTTCTTGTACTCTTTCTAACATTGTAGGAAAATGTGGTAAATAAGCTCAACCCCTCCCCCTGCTGGGTAGCCTACAATCCTCCTGCCTCAGTAAACTAGGTGTTGGGGTTACATGAGTACAGCAAGTGGCTCAGAGTTATCCCTTAGACTGATTTTTTACTTGTTTTTATGTCTGCTGCACATATGTGGGTACACAGAAGGCCAGGAGAGAGCACTGGATCCTCTGAAGTTGGAGCGGGGCAGCTCACAACTGCCCAACATGGGACTTGAACTCTGGTCCTCTGGGAGAATATCAAGCATTTTCAATTGCTGAGCCATCTCTTCAGTGCCAGGTTCAATTTGTTTGTTTGTTTTGTTTGTTGTTCGAAACAGGGTTTCTCTGTGGCTTTGGAGCCTGTTCTGGAACTAGCTGTTATAGCCCAGGCTGACCTCAAACTCACAGAGATCCGCCTGCCTCTGCCTCCTGAGTGCTGGGATTAAAGGCGTGCGCCACTATTGCCCAGCAACAGGTTCAATTTTTAAATGTAATATCAACTAAAATTTTTAGATTTTAAAAAACATTTAAAATATTTAAAAAAACCATTTACTTTAAAAGGTTATTTGCCCATTTTCATATTCAAGTTTCTTAACTTTTCTTCACACCTTAAAGGGTGTACTCACTTATGACCTGTGATGTGTGTATGATCATTACTGTGAGACTTGCTTCCACTTCTACTCTCTGATGCACATTTCTATCTCCCATACTGGACAGGACCAATCTCAGTACACTCAACATTTACTCTAGTTGCATCAACACCACTTACTGTAGCATCTTACCTAGTAATTCCATATGCCATCCTCAGTACTAACACCTTACTGTTCCTATGAGCTGCCCACTCCTTTGCCATCACAATGCTGTACTCTCATTTAGTTTTACTTAGTGAAGAAAAAGTCAAGTTTAGAAGGATGACAGTGAGTAGGTAAGGCCCAATGTAAAGGCAACCGCCTTACCTTGCTGTAATACAAGCCCTCTTCTGGAGAGAACGCCTTACCTTGCTGTAATACAAGCCCTCTTCTGGAGAGAACTCCCGTTTGAACTCATCCTCTGCACCACAGTGTGCCTGTGCACAGACCCGCATGAGTCTTCCTGTGTTGCACAGCAGAAGGGCAGCATTTGTAGCATCGTCAATCAACTCAAAGTTGTGAATCCCCTTTTCAAAACAAGAAAAGCTTTTTTTCCACAATTGTTGCTCTGCAGCAGACACAGATTTGCTCACTTCACAAAGAAAGAAAGAAAACAATTGCATAAGCAGACATCAGTGTGACCAATGGGGTCAACTGCAGCACTCTCTCTGATGCCTGTCACACGAGGAAACACATCCTTCATGAGTCATCCAGGTGAAGCACTGACTCCTACTAGCTTACAATGTGACTATACTTAGAATCAGGTCTTTGAAGAAGTGATTAAGGCTAAGTGATTAAAGAGTGAGGTACTGATCCAATATGACTGATCCCTGTAAGAAGGGAAAAAGACAGCAAAGCTATACACAGAGAACGGGTCTTGTGAGAACACAGTCAGAAGGTGGCTGTCTGAAAGCCAAGAAAAGAACCTTGACCTTGGCCTTCCTGTCTTCAGTCACCACCTCAGGTACTTAGCAGCCCCAGCAGACTACTCATTTATTCACAGTCATTCTCAACACTGGCTGAGACTAAAACCAAACAAGACACCCGAGCAAAGTACTTTATTAGAAAGTGTTAAACACAATCATAGTTCTATGGAGTTTTAAGAGGCTATAGTCTATGCTTTATCTAATTCTCCTAGATTCTGACTATACCCTACTCATGTTCTCCCAATGACAGATTCCAGATGTCCCTTAAGCACTCAGGTCTCTGTCCTGGCTGGTTTTGGGTGTCAACTTGACACAAGCTAGTCATCAGAAAGAAGGGGTCTGGGTTGAGGGAATGCCTCCATGAGATGCAGCAGTAAAGCATTTTCTCATTTAGTGATCAAGGTGGGTGGGGCCATCCCTGGGCTGCTGGTCCTGGGTTCTATAAGAAAGCAGTCTGAGCAAGTCATGAGGAACAAGTCAGTAAGCAGCTCTACTCCATGGCCTCTGTATCAACTCCTGCCTCCAAGTTCTAGCCCTGTTTGAGTTCCTGTCCTGACTTCCTTCAGTGATTAACAGCAATGTTGAAGTGTAAGTCAAATAAACCCTTTCCTACCAACTTGCTTTTTGATAATGGTGTTGGTGTTAATAGAAACCCTAAGACAGCCAGCTCCCACTAACAATGACCTCTTTAGAGCACTGTTTTTTTTTTAAATAATTTATTTAATTTTTTTATTTTATGTGCATTGATGTGAAGGTATCAGATACCCTGGGACTAAAGTTACAGTTAAAAGTTGCCATGTAAGGGTGCTGGGAATTGAACCTGAGTCCTCCAGAAGAGCAGTCAGTACTCTTAACCGCTGAGCACTATTTGTAACCCCTAGACCAAGCATAGTTCACAACTGAGCAGGCAAAGAGATGTGTTCAGTTTATCTGTGGCCCTCAGTTACAGCTTGGCCCTTCCTAACCCTTTTCTTGCTGGTGTAGGAGGTCCTTCTTTCTATATGTTGATTTTATTGGTGAATAAAGGAAACTGCCATGGCCTTTTGATAGGGCAGAACTTAGGTAGGCAGAGTAGACAGAAGAGAATTCAGGGAGGAAGAAGGGAGTGAGAGAGAGACGCCGCCATGAAATCGCCAGAGTCAGACATGCTGAATCTTTCCAGTAAGCCACAATCTCGTGGTAAACACAGATTAATAAAAATGGGTTAGATCAACATGTGAGAGTTGGCCAAGAAGAGGCTAGATATAATGGGCCAGGCAGCGTTTAAATGAATACAGTTTTTGTGTAATTATTTCAGGTGTAAGCTAGCTGGGCGGGACAGAACAAGGGGCCCTGCACTGGATGGATGGGAGCCGGGCGGGATGGGACTGTGGCCCGCCTGCTCCTCCTCATTACTACATCTCACAGCACCTAGCCTTTCCACAAACAGCCCCACTAGTAGCTACAATTGACACCCTATGGGGATGCTTCTCAATCTGGGTAGCACCAAGCCATTACAGCTCTCAGCACATTTATAATCAACTACTTCCATTAGATCTTTCTACATTCACTGATGTCACAAACCAATCCAGTGCAGTCTGACCCTCTATCAACTGCTTCCTTAATTCACATGTGGCCTCCTGCTGCTACTGTGGACTTTTTGCCCCAGGCTCCTGTGCCCTGCACAATCTCCAGAGCCTTCCCTTCCTCATACTTGCACCAGAGGTTCTCCTAAGGGACCACCTACCCAACTGTATCATCTTTCCCAAAGTCTTCAAATACTCCACAACTGGAACAGTTTCCACTTCCACTGCACCGCAAATAACTTTTACCATATTTCCCAGCTATCTGTATTATAGCAGATTTCCAAGTGGAAGAGGTGCCAGATGCATATCCAATACAGAACCTGGCACACAGCTGGCTGTTCAAGCTGTTTCTGAATTGACCATCTCAAGTATAGAAGTTAGAATGAAGATATGGGAAGAATAAACCCCAAAGAGGAAATAACATTTTCTCTAATTTTATTTAAGATTCTCAGAAGAGAACCTTGTAGTCAAACCCCCTCAGGTGCTAGTTCTTTGCTCCACCCACAAACAGTATGATTGATTCTCCAGTACGACAGGGATCAAAGAGAACACAGACACTTACCTACTCGCTCACCCTGCAGTGCAGCAGCCTGATTCATGTAAAACACACCGATTTCATTTCTAATGTTGCCCATTCTCTTCAACACTTGTACATAGTGTTCAGGATTCTGACTTTTTAAGTCACTAAATTGCAAGATTTCATTAGCAGCCTCATAACATTTACAACTAACTGAAAGTTGGCTTTCTAAGTCTGTAGAGAGATCTGTTGCCCATGCAAATCCTTAAAAGAAAAAGAAAAAGCAGGTCATGTTATGAGCCCTTCCTCCTTAATACTTATGGTATCTGACATTTTAAGTCAAAAAGAAAGAAGTGCAATATAGTATGCATACACATTCCATCAATACAACAAAAACCTTAAATGTCATAGTAAAAATTATATTATTTAATATTATAAATTAATAAGTTAATTTAATATTATTATTAATACTGTTAATAAAATGGTATTTTCCCAGAACACTCGTTTGGTTAAAAACGTATTTTTCTGTCTATAAATAACAAATATTTCTTAACACTCAGATGTTCCCATGATACATCTCTGTCATCTAGTATTCTATGCTAGCTGTAATACACACCCAAGCCTGACACATCACACTGCAGTGTGCTCACATGGATGCTGTGAGCTGAGCTGTTCCTGTGGTTAAATCACTATCTCCCTTTAGAACAGATGATAAGCATATGGCTATGAGGTAACTTTCTCTAAGCTACTGGACTCATCTAGAGTGTACTTAACCCACTTCCGCCAACCATTTCTTCTTTCCCTCCAAACTCTGGCTGACAAGTACCCTAGATGTGTATCCATAAAAACTTACCAAGAGTGCATGAAGGAAACACAACTATACTCAGACCTTAGTTAGCTTTAATTAATAATCATAAAATATTTGAAAATTATTTAATACATGGGACCATGCTCAATTTATTTTTGTTTTTCTTTTTTGAGACACAGTCTCACTACGTATCCTGGCTGGCCTGGAGTTCACTATGTAAACCAGGCTGGCCTCAAACTCACAAAGATCTGCCTGCCTATCTCCCCATGCTGGGATTAAACAGATTAAAGACGTATTATCACCAGACCCAGCCATGCTCAATTTTAAAACTTGAAAATGAGGGCTGGAGAGATGGCTCAGCAGTCAAGAGCATTGCCTGCTCTTCCAAAGGTCCTGAGTTCAATTCCCAGCAACCACATGGTGGCTCACAACCATCTGTAATGAGATCTGGCGCTCTCTTCTGGCCTGCAGGCATATATGTAGACAGACTATTGCATACATAATAAATAAATAAATATTAAAAAAAACTTGAAAATGATATAAAATAGTTAACCAAAAAGCACTTTTGGTGCATATTTAAATAGGCATGAGCTGAGCAGATAATTCCACTGTGACCAAGGGAGGTGTCTGCATACCCTGGCAGCTGGACTCTCTGTGAAGACTATGGAGGATCTCCTGGTCTTCTTTTGTTTGGTAATTAAACTCCTCAAGATGTGCTGCCCTGTTATTTGCATTCTGGGCCAGCATGAGTTGGATGTCACCGCAGAGCGTCAGATATTGAGAAAGAAACAGCAGTACTTCAGAAAGCATGTTGGTGCAGAGGCAGCAGTAAGTATCTATTTGAACAATGGTGAGAAGGAGAGCCACAAGGACATTAGAATTGATACTCATGGCAGACACCAAGAGACTGTCATCAGCTAAAGCTCTGTGCCTGACACTGTCCACATCAGGTGACACAAGGCTTTAAACACTTCACACCAAGGAGATGTTACAACACTATGCAAAATAAATAAATAAATAAATAAATAAATAAAAATGGCATGCTAGAAGGTATTGCTTTAAAATTAAATTTTTAAGAAGAGAAGTGAAGGTTCACTATCAATCAGATGTCTTCCTCCCTCCAAGGCCTTCTGGACATACTCAGAGTATCTTACCGTGGCTCTGCAGAGCTAGCTTAATGTAGCGCAGTGCTCTTCCGTACTTCTGAAGACTCATGGCAGCATCAGACAAAATATAGTAGGCCTTTGATGATTTGAGAATCAGCTGCAGTTTCATTTTATGTTGCCAAGAACCAGGGGTCATTCCAGACTGCCCGGAACAATTGCCCTTCTGAAGGGAGCCCACTGCAATAGGGAGAAACATCACATTCTCTCTGAATCTAAGTTTCAATGAAAAAAAAAAAAAATAATCTGCCAGTTGAAATCCTCCCGACTCAGGCAGTACTGGCAGGCTGAGACTGGTAACACCAGGCTTTCCAGCTTATGGCAGCAGAAGAAAGCAGCAGTGCCATAGCACTCTTATGTGCATCTTCCAAGGTCTTAAGCTTCCGTGCTGTCGGTCACTGCCACTTTCAATTCCCAAGTGACACCTGCCAGCTGTCGCCAACTTCTGCATCAAACTACCAAACAGTATATACTGTAAAGCAGTCTTAACCTCAGTCAGAGCCTGTCCTCAGACATCAGACCAGTTTCTCTATGCCTCTGAGCTCACATGCTGTTTTACAGTATTCTTCCCAGTCAACACCCATCAGCCAAAGCCATTTCCTACCTGTTGCCTGCAAAGATGATTGCTCTCCCCTATTCCCCACTGCACTTTACCATTTCCTCTATCAAGAACACTAAAGCTACTAGATATAATGATTCATATCTAACTCTAGCACTCAGGAGCCCAAGTTTGAGGCCAGCTTGGGATAGAGAATGGTGACCCCCAACACTAACAAAACCACAACACAAAATAAAACCCATAGCAGTCCAGCCAATCCTATTACCTTCTATACATGATCATTTTACTCAAACACTTATCATATTTCATATACATGATCATTTATACATTCTATACATGATTTTTATACCAACCATATTACCAGACACAGAAATAGTGACATAAAGTTAAAGGACTACATTGTTAACACACAGTGAACCAGAATACTCAAGTCTAACTATGCTGATAAGATAAAAATATGGTGGAACAAAGAACACCCCCAGCCCATAGCTTAACTTCTCTTTCTTGGTTTTTGAGATCATTTTTTAAATTAATGCCACACATACTTTTTCAAGATATTTTGTTGCTATGTACTATGATGGCCTGGGCTGTGCCTGTATCTTTTTCCTCTGCTGCCATAAGCATTTTTTTTGCATACAAGGCACTGTGAGGAGATCAGAGAACAATGAAGGTCTTGCTCATAGATGTGTATGTTCAGAGCTGTTTAACATAGAAGAGGAATAAACCTAGGTTTAGGGCACACTCACAAGACACACTGGTGACAAGGACAGCAGAATGGACAATGGAAGTGTGAGCAAGACTGATACCCTTTTCTTCCTTCCTTATTCCCTTTTCTTGGGAGTCTCACTCTGTAGCCTAAGCTGGCCTTGCACTTGCAGCCATCTTGCCTCGGCCTCCCAAGTGACAGGACTACAATGGGGCCATCAAACCTGCATTGGACCAGGGTTTCCCAATAGGAGAGAGGGACAAGAAGAGGTATTGTAGACAGCAACAGTAAAGTCCCGGTGCATTCTCTGTGAATGCAGGATGAGCCTGGCACACAAGAAGCACCACATAAGTGCTAGAGAAAGAAATCTGTCCCCTCTACCCTTGTCATTTCTACATTTTTTTTAACTTCAAATAAACAGACTTTCAAATTATTAAAAAAAATACAAAAAACCTGGAACTAGGGGGATGGAAGGATGATGGTTCAGCAGTTAAGACCATTGGCTGCTCTTCCAAAAGACCTGGGCTCTATTCCCCACATCCCCAACGGTGGCTCACAACATCTGTAACTCCAGTTACGGAGAATCCAGTGCCCTCTTCTGGCCTCTGTGGGCACTACATGCATGCGATGCACTGATACACATACCCGTAAAACACCCATACAACTCAAGAAACTAAACAAAAACCCAAACTGGAACTTATTAACAGTATAAATAGAAAGGGAAATACAACTTAAGAAACAAGATTTTTATTTCAAGTCTGTATGGTCTTTGTGAAGGGTGAGAGACCTTCTAGACATTTTAAAAGCTATTTCTAGCCATCAACAATGGCACAATAGTAGCCATCTCTTGTAGGTGCTCACCATGTATTCAGCTCTAAGCACATTATCTTTTTTCTTTTGAGACAGGGTTTCTCCTTGTAACAGCTCTGGCTGTCCTGGAACTCGCTCTGTAGACCAGGCTGACCTCAAACTCAGAGATCTGCCTGGTTCTGCTTCTCCTGGCATGTGCCACCATGCCTAGCTAATACTTTATTAGTCACTTACATCTTCTAGAGCCTCTAAAGAAGCTTCTGCCAATGTTTCTAGTTCGAAAAAGAAAAGGCAGCTCAACTGAGTAAACAAGATGTCCTCCGGAGCCAAAGTTTTAAGAGAATGGTCTGGTTTTTAATTCGTTGCTCTTGAACTACTCCACACATTTATCAAGGCAGCAACTCCCTAAACACCTGTTGGGCAGGCTAACGGGGGAAGGCGGGTTCCTTAGCAAACTAGTAAAGTCCACAGAATCTCAAAATTATCTTTCAAGAACAGGCTACCCTGACTTTCCATTTCCATGGCTTCCTTCTTCTCAAGTCATTCCAGTAAGTGCCTTGACAGGAGCCTTCTTAGTCACAGGACAGCAGTTACTCTGCTGAAGATACTATCTGCAAAGCAGTCAACTCACTTTTGTCAAGGAATAAGGCCATCTGCTTCTCCAGCCCCTCTGGACCACCCCTTGTAGATTCATCTTCATATTTTAAGGGGATAGGAGTGCTGGGGTCAGCTGCTGGAAGGTCACTTTCTTTTTTGATGCTGCTATCTACAGATTTTAAACCCTTTAAAAAATAAAAACATACAAACACACACTTTTATTCCCTTCTTAAAAAGAAAACCATTTGCTGTATATATTCCATTTACTAATAGTAAAAGAAAACCTAAATACGCAGCAGAATTTCTATCTCAGAGACTTAGAACTACATGCAACCTGATGGGAGAAAACTGATGAAATTTTCACTTAGGTGAAGGAAATAAAACCAGAGCAGGGCATCATTCAGAACATTTAAACACCAACAAACATGTGCTACTTGCAAATAAGCACAGACTGCTGATCAATGAGGAGCAAACCTAGACTTACCTCTAGCACATAGCTAAGGACAAGTCGACAGCGCTCTTCCGTGTCATGGCAAACAGGAAACGCACAACTGGGCTTCAGAGACAAACATTGACAAGTCACCAGCATGTTACTATTACGGCAAACCAGTTGACTCTTATTTCCCCAAAATTATTCAAACTCTGCAGGGCAGTAACTTAAAAACATGCTTTGTATTCAGGTTGGTGATGTAGGTATCTGATGTGACTGTTATTGGTACTGTTTCAAATTATGCTTAACAAAAGACCTTCCAGTGTCCGTGAGGACCAACACTTAAAATTCTAAAAAGACTTCTATTTGATAAGAAAGTTCAAGAGTAGCAATGCTTTAGATAGACACACACTAAAGTAGTAGGTCAGCTTACTCCCATCAGCACAGACAGCAGCACTGTGAGTAATGCCATCATCTGGTAGTAGGTTAACAAGTACCACCCATCAGCCAAGCCCTTTCTTTAACTGATTGGCTTAATTAAAGAACAGAACCAGGAAAAAGCTTCCAACTACACTAAGTGACATTAAACGCAAGGGCATTTCATCTGGCTAACTCCTGGGAGGCTTCAATCACCAGCGTACACAGGAAACCCCACTCAGAAGACTGAGGGTTTTGACAGAGGGCAGAGTAACCCAGGAGCCCACACTCTATCAGGTCATTCATCACAGGCCAGAAAAAGCTAAGGCATATTCCCATGAAGATGACTGAACTCTTTGTGTGCCTCAGACATTGGTATAGAACATTTTCTGTAAAATCAGAGGATATTATTACCTCATGCCACCCTTAAATCATCTAACTGTCCTGGCAGTCCACGACTCTGTGATAGTACAGTTCCCCCAACACACAGAAGTGCAGGTAACCACTGACTTAACTAGAGAGATATGGGGCTCAAGCTGAATGTGAACTGAGATTTAGACAGACAGGTAATGACTCATTTGTAAGCACACATTACATGTCCTACATGGAAGCTTACACTCTTGTGAAGAGAGGAAACACACAGCACAAGGATATCAGATATAGACAGGCTGTGAGAGAGATAAAAGGGCATGATTTGGCCAGAGCAGTCAGGGAAGGTCTCCTGAAGGAGGTAACATTATTTAGCCAAGACAAAGCCTGGAAAAAGGCAGTCATGAAAGAAAAAAAAAAAAAAAAAAAAAAACACCAAAAAAACACCAGCAGAAACAACAGCATAGCATCTTGGGTGACTCTGATGCTTTTCTTTATAGAAAAGAAAAGTGGGGAGTGAAGAAAGCAGGTCAGAAATATCAGGCAATGATTTAGGATAAAAGAAAGCTATGTTTTCAAAAGTTTACTTGGATATACAGTTCCCATCTCAACACTAAACTCCAAGCTTAAATAAAAAGATTACTTATAAACATGAGTGTATTTCAGTTCAGTGAACAGCCAGAGGTCTTATGGACTGACCTGTACCTACACATAGGGACGTAGTATATAGGAGAGCCCACTGTTGCCAACAGATGGATGGTAGGACACCAAGAGACAGACCTAAAGAATATGAGTTGTTAAAGTCCACTTGGCCCCAACCACAGCAAAGACCACAGGAACAAGCACTTTCTTCTGTAACATATGGGAAATTCACCAGTCTTCTCTACATGGGGATCACAGTGCCATCCCCTTCTCAATTCTGATTCTATGCTCACCCAACAAGCTGCACTCACCAGCAATTCAAATGCTAGACAGAAATGCTCTGGTAAAGAGAGGACAATGTTATGCACTGATCACAGGAAAGGAAAACCCCTACATAAAAAGTGAAATAGTTGCCTGGCTAGCACATTTGCTTACCATGGCCTTACATAACGTGGATCAGTTACCCCAGGTAATTTTACTCTCTCGTGCGGTTCCTAAAGTCAAGTTATAAAGTGAGTTATAATGCCATGTTTTGCAAGGCTAGCAACATAAATACAAAGAAAGCATGCTTACTCTGATTTGATGAATTGACTTGTATTTTTCTGGTACTGACAGTTCTCCAACAGACTTAATTATAGCCACTGCCTTGTTGTCATCTGCCGGGTCAGAACTGGTGCTATAGGTGCCGTTCTCATCACTATCAGGCATCTCTTCTTCCTCTTCACTGTAGCTTTCATCAGAATTCTCATTTAAAGGGGAGTCTGAACTATCTTCCTTTTTAGGCTCATCCAACTGGAAAAGCTCTGAAAGCATGTAGTTGGCTGAAGCAATAATCTTACAAAGAAAGAAAGAAAGAAAGAGATAGATAGATGTGAAGACTGAAGCTGCCTTACCACACTGAAAGTCTCAGGGGGAAGTCTAAAGATAAGTTGTTCTCACCACGGGTGCTACACAAAGGATAGTTCCCAATTCAAAGCCACAATACCATAGTTGTGCTCTGTGAAACCCAGACGGACTGTTTCCTTCCTTTTAGAAATTCGTGTACTCTGAGCTCTCCTACTCAACTGGAGACAAGCTTTCATGTGTAAAGCATCTTAAGTAGAACAATAGCAAATCCCATCTCATCCCAAGTGAGAAACCAGAGTGTCTCTTATAAACTGTGACCATTTAGTCTTTACTGGACAACTAACAGTTACTATATCATCTGTGGCTATTAAGGGAGAAACTCAAGATATGCAAAAGGGAAAATCTGAGTATGGAGCGTGAGCCTCCCTTAACAAATGATGACAACTCGCTTCTGTAATAAATCCTTTTAAAGACCTAACTGTGAGAAAGCAGATGAAAAATGCATACTCCATAGGATTACGAGTGCTCGTCACTGAACAGAGCTGTCCAAAAGGAACGTTAACAGGAGCCACACATGGAATTTTAAATCTTCAAGTAGTCATATTGAAGATGTGAAATCTAATAAACAATTTAACACATTTAATTACATATCTACCAAATGTTCAACACACAACTTTCTCTCTTAAACTTCAGTGTGCATTTTACACTGACAGATGCCTCAATTTGGATTAAGCACATCCATATTGTTCAGCTCAGTGCAATTAGAGGTACACAGTACAGAAAAACAATGTGGCTAGGTTCTACCCCAACAATGCTCTATCAGAATGCCAATACTGGCTTACTCATCAGGCATGACAATCTTACTTGAGGATGTCTGCTTTTGTCCAGCAACTTAACACAGTTGAGAAGCAATGTTCTAATAGTCCCATAGTGTTTTTTGTTTTGATTTTTCTTCATCATCATGTTACAAGCAACCCTGAAAGAAAAGCATATCAGCTTCACTATCCACTTAGCTTCTTCTGCAGGACTGAATGGAGGTTCATCCTGTTGAAGGATAACAGAATGACTGAGACAAAGACACACCCAATGCTGCATCTTGACCATCTGCCACCACCGAGCTTTCACAGCAAAGATGGTATAATGTGCCTGTGTGTATTTCTTTGAACCCACTCCAACCCCCAAGCCAGCCCCACGCTAAGATGTATTTTTTTTTTTCACTATGTAAACCTTTAAAAGTACTTAGAAGCCATGGCTTGGATAGTGAGACTACTCCTTATCTCAAACTTTAGTTTTTCAGACAGGGTCTTGCTATGTAGCCTAGGTGGGCCTTGAACTGGTGATGCTTCTCCCTCAGCCTCCCAAGTGCCACAAGCTGTGCTGATGTGTCAGTTCTACAAGCACTCACTTGTATAAGAGGATGGCCACTGGCATTGTGAACGGGTTCTGGTACTTGTCTTCAGTTTCTTCACACAAAGTCGTGAGGTCATAGAGCTTCACAATGTCACTGCCACTAGCTGAAAAGGGAAACATTCACCTCAAGTTACAGCCCTCACCTGAATCACTACTGTCCATTCAAGCATTAACTTACCTTTAAAGAGCCAGTAGGTATGCCCTTCTTTGGTACAATTAGATTTTAGAAATGACAAAATATTTTGTGCAATGTCTTTTATGACTTTAGTGGAAAAATTAGAATTTTCCAAATTGGGGATTTCTTCTGTCTTTATCATTTCATATTTCTGTAAAGCACAAATCAAAGGCAGTTTAGAAAACCCTGAGGGAGTAGCTACTTACTACTGAAAACAAATACGTAAGTCTCAAGTAGAAACCTATGTAGCATATAATTTACACCAGTGTTTTTTAATCTTTTCCTGTTTCAAATGACAAAGAGAACTGAGAACCTTCCTTTGCCCATAGGAAGAATTACTAGTGTCATTCTCTAAGAATGACTTCTGATCTATAGACTCAGGCAAGGCAATGTCTCATTTCTCTTCTACCACAGCACAGAGAGAACACTTCTCCACCTGATGTTTGCAGTAGAAAGATAAATGAAGGTGGACTTTACCTAGCAAACTTGAAAAAAACAAACAAAAAGAAA
This sequence comes from Ondatra zibethicus, assembly GCA_004026605.1. Classification (NCBI taxonomy): domain Eukaryota; kingdom Metazoa; phylum Chordata; class Mammalia; order Rodentia; family Cricetidae; genus Ondatra; species Ondatra zibethicus. The sequence goes on along the minus strand of PVIU01004789.1, from coordinate 67,750 downwards.
CACATATTTCTGGCCCTTTTCTTTCTTCAGACACAAGCGTCTCCAGATGTTTCCCTGGGCCTGCAGATTTCTCCTTTGCAGAGATGGAGCACAGGGGGCAGAAGTGGCAAGAGGAGGAAAGGTTATATGGATACTACTACTGCTACATCTAACATGGGTTTTCTTGCACTGCTGGGGATAATGCTAAGGAACCTCACATCTTAGGCAAGTACTCCGCTATTCTGAACTAAAACCCAGTCAACTACTACTACCTTTAAAGTTTGTGTTCTGTGCAGAGTGCCCTAACCACCTCTTAGCACATCTTCTGATATATGTATGACTAGATATTCCTATCATCAAACAAGGTTATGTCTCTTACACTCATCTATAGTCTTCAATATGGTTATCTTCCCCCTCCAGCACTTCACACTGAGCTATCCCCCTCAATTTCACTTGTGTGTAGGAACTCCAATGTGTGGCTTTAATAGAGTCATTGGTAAGAAAACTGATCAGCACCTATCCAGATCAAGTGACAAATTTTCTCCAGTCCCAGCATCCCTAGCAAGTGCACCTTGAAAATACTCATTAGACATTTCTATGATTTCCTCATTCTGAAACAAATCATGTCAGTGAACTGTACTGCTGTCCTAGCCCTGAGAGTCCCTCTACTCTATCCCCATCACTAACACTTTCCCTCTTTCTCCCCTACGCCTGCTGTAAATACCTCACTACAGTTGTCACTGTCATTTTTGGTTCATGGCCTAACAGTGGTTCCCCAAGGCTGCATATTAGAATTGTGCACAAAGCTTTTTTTTTGGTTTTTGGAGACAGGGTTTTTACTGTATCACTGTAGCTTTGGTGCTTATCCTGGAACTAGCTCTTGTAGATCAGGCTGGCCTCGAACTCACAGATCCATCTGCCTCTGCCTCCCGAGTGCTGGGATTAAAGGCATGCACCACAAAGCTTATTGAAAAGAAAGTTGGTTTACAAGTCCTAGTCCTAGAAATACTTGCACCCAAGCACATACAGCTGTTTAAAAATCCTTAGGTGACCTTGACATATAGCCCTGGGTTGGACTATGATGGAAGACACAGTATCTACCAGATGCAATTATTACTGTAGCAATTCCTAAAGTTTTGTATAAACCAAGCAGATGCTTACGTAACAAACGTGTCCATTGTACACTCTGAGTAAATCACTGTGGAGCGGTATTTATGATCTTGCCAAAAATTACTTATAATAACACTCCTGAAACATCTAAAATTCTGATCTTACCAACTTAACCATAAAAATACTGAAATTTCAGTTTATTCATACACAGGTATCTTCCTTGCCAAAGACACACCTTAATATTCAGGGCCCTAAAAACTGTGGTGAAGTTCTCTCTGCACCAACCTACATCTGAGAGATAGTGGAGTCACTCTGTGTCTTACCTGTACAATCCCATTTACATGGAAGCACATCACAAGCTCTGGTACATTGCAGATCAAGTTGTCCAACCAATAGTCAATTCCAGTTAACACATTAATTGGTTTGTTGTTATCCCTGAAAATAGACATTTCTTATGTTATCTGGCTTAATTAAAATACCCCATAATCAATCATCTTAGATGTGTTTTCCCATTTAAAAACCTTATTCTATCCTCCCTAGATGGAAACTGTCATACATATTCTTTCTGATTGGAAGACCCAGACACACATAGTTCAATAGGTACATTATGCCTAAAATCCTTCAAATCAAAACCTTTGATTTTCTAACACACACTGCTAGGCTCTTAGTACAAATAGAAAGCAGTATGATGACATGGCTATGAGCTCCCTGCGTGCCCCTCACATCCCAAAGAAACACACACATGATAACACCCAAGTCAGAACTGACACTGGCTAATGTGCATGGAGCATTAAGAAAATGTTCACAACTACGTTAAGAGGAAGCTAGCTAACCACCTCAAGCAATTAAATAAAGTCGTGTATTCTGACTGGCGGTAGACTCAAACACAAGACCAGGCCAGTCCCACCGTGTCTGGCCCGGACTTCCAATCAGAACCAGAACGAGCAGCTGTTTATGGGGCTGTCGCTCGGCGTCTGCTTCCTTTCTTACTGTGGCAATTTCCATTGACGGGAGGAAAAAATGAGAGCGAAGGCCACCCAACAGTCAGAGAGCTTATTTAAAGAAATGCACAAGGGGCATAAGGTGGTTTACCTGAGACGTAAGCTAACTGCTGGATATCTGCCACCACCAAATATAGGCATGTTAGAACCAACCAGCATATGGATATCTTCAAAAGTCCACAGAATATTACGGACGAAATCATTTTTAAGACCCTTTAATTTAAAATAGGAAAGATTATAATAACAAGAGATTCACAGTTCTCCCCCCATGATCCAAAGAAACACTAGGAAAGGAGAAGAGGCAAAGGAGACAAAGTCAGTTCCCAAGAGCTGTAAGACAGAGAGATGTTTACAAAGCAATTCTGAAGACCAAGTGGAGTTATTCTTTATCAGTTCCAACTGAGACTAGTTCCAAGTGATGGAGTGGACTGGGGACTAGTCGTCTCAGTGGGCACATGGGAAGCATACCTGACTGTTCTCCCCGTCATTGAACAAAGTAGTAAGGTTTTGCTCTTTGGGTGCTGAGGCCACATGGCCCACTATGCATGAGGGCTCAAGAGGCTCCCTGCCCTGTGGAAAGTGCAAGATAAGGAGTGACTGTGCTGCCAACACGTCTTAAAGTTGACCTATGCTTAGAGTATCACCCACCAACCAGAACACAAACCCCAATCTACCTGTGTGAATTAGCCAGTGCAATGAATGCACGGTGCTCATCACTCACGGGGTGTGGCTCACTTTAGCTCTGATTTCCCACAGATGCTGCAAGCTAATCATATTCATATCTTAAATGAGATGGATTAAAGATCTTTCAAGAACTCAGTTTTCATTTTTTGGCTTTTGCAAGTCTGATGTCTGATTACCACTCTCTGGTAGCCTAGCACATCTCTACTAAAATGAAACACCTAGCACCCCAGTCATACCAACAGTCTCCAGTTGAGCATGTCCTATGTAAGCTTCACAGAATCCTAAACCCTGAAGACCAAGAGAAAACTTTCCCATTAGCGTGAAAACCCAGTTGCCTGCTATAAACTTGCTTTTGAAAATTCATGTCTATTGAACATCATTCCTACCACTGTCCTAAAAAACAAACAAACACAACAAAAAACAGAACAAAACAAAAATATCAATCAAAACCCAAATGTTCTAAATGGTATTACAACAGAAAAATCTACCTCCCTCTCTTTATAATCCAATGCTTTCCCATTTATTTAATTTATTGAAACTTTTTCTTTTTTAGAGACAGGGCCTCTCTGTAGCTCTGTCCGTCCTGAGTGCTGGGATTAAAGGTTTGTGCCACTACAACCAGCACTTCTGCTCTTCCGAGTCTGGACCACTCCAGAGAACACCTAGGTGCTGGGTGAACACAGCACATTGTCCATTTTGCAGTCATTAGGCAGCTGTCACCAGGAAACACTACTTTAAACCTTTAATAGCAATGCTGTTTTCATCTGCTGAACTCACAAAACTTGTCTTATTCTCCTGAATTATGCGTAAGTCTACAGGGGTATGTACATGTGAGGACAAGTCCCCAGAGGCCAGAGGAGGACAATGGCTTCCCCAGAGCTGGAGTTAAAAGAGCTGTGAGACGTCCAATTTGGGTGCTGGGAACGGAACTTAGATCCTCCATGAGAGCAGTGTGTATTTAACCTACCAAGCCGTTATTCTAGCCACTGTAAAATAGTTTTAAAAAATCCTTTAGTTGCGGGCTGGAGAGATGGCTCAGAGGTTAAGAGCACTGCCTGTTCTTCCAAAGGTCCTGAGTTCAATTCCTAGCAACCACATGGTGGCTCACAGCCATCTGTAATGAGGTCTGGTGCCCTCTTCTGGCCTTCAGGCATAAAAAAAAATCCTTTAGTTGCATATAGCCACATGTAATAAAACATGCAAAGTTATGAATACAGAATGATATTCCCTTCCTTCTTGATGTAACCACTAAGTGACTTGAACATTAAGTACCTCCTTCCTTTTATACTTTCTCTTTGGGGGGAAAAAAAACCTTAAATTTATTCATGTACTTTTATGGAATGTCTTCTCTACTTTAAAATCCCTACAACTAAAATCAAGTTAGTTATTTAATAAAATTAAGTGTGTGCTAATTTTTTATAACTCTATAATGTGTAAAGACTGAATCATGCTCAATGCATGAAAATATACAGTAAGACAAAAAAAAAAACATTATTTACCAAGTTAAAAGCTCTACTTTTACTTCTTTGGGCTTTTTAGTGTATTTCCCTAAAAATAGAAATACCAAAATTTAACATCTATATAGTGTTATTTCATTCTATGGTACACTCAGTAAGTTAAAATTAAATAACTAGGGGCTGGAGAGATGGTTCAGTGGTTTAGATTACTGATTGCTCTTCCAGAGGACCCTGGTTCAATTTCCAGGACGAACATGGCAATTCATAACTGCCAGTAACTAATTCCAAGGGATCTAACACCCTCTTATGGCTTCTATAGGTCCCAGGTACACATATGGTGTACAGACATAGAGGCAGGCAAACACTCATGCACATAAGATAAAAACCTCAAAAATGAGTAAGTAAATAAATAAGGAAGCACTAGCTCCTGTGGTGTAATGGTTAATGTTCTGGACTCTGAAACCAGCAATCCAAGTTCGTATCTTGGTGAAACCTCGAGGAAGAGGCCCAACATAAACGGCTGCCCCTGCATGCTTCAGCACTGCCAGGGGGCATGTTTCATATAAATAAATAAGAAAGCAAGGACATGAAAGGAGGACAACAGTCTATTCTTTCTTCCTTTCCAAAATCTTCATATAACATTAACGTGGGGTCAATGTCAGGAACCTCATTTTAGATGAAACAATTTAAATTATATGCATACCTATTATCTAAACAAGACAGGTACTTTATACATTTAGAGTTAAAAATTCATTCAACGGTGCTCAATTTTTAAGAGAAAAAAATCTACTAAAGCAGCAGGCTACTTTAAAAGATTTCAGGTTATTTAATAACAATTATTGAACCATTCATGTTAACTCCCATAAATTCTATTGTGGAAAACTAAAAGTGTTTTTTTTATGAGATGAAGTTGATAAAATACTCCTCACCCTATTCACCACTTGTTATTTTGTAAGGTTGTTTTCCTAAGCAACTTCACAGAATCATTATTCAAGGACTAACAAACCTGACTGGAAGCACTGGGATCTTCAGACACTGAAGAAGGCATTTCAAAGGGAGCAGGCCAGGAAGCCCCTTCGGACTCATGTGATTGATCAGAACTAGATGATTCTTGCTGTTCTGTAGGAGATGGGACAGGCTGAGCAGCTCCATCACCATTGATGCTGGTCAAACCAGAAATGGAGCAAAAAAAAAAAAAAAGTCACCACATTTATGTTACAGTCTACCCATTTGTACAAACTAGATTCTATAACCAAGTATACATCCTGCTTATAAGGAATACAATAAAATAAATGTTAACAAAACCACAGAAGCAAAACTTGAACTGCTAATTTTACCCTCTTCATACTTAGTAAATTTTAGGCCAGAATCTCATTTCCTTAAGATAAAAATAAACAGAGGTCAAGTACCTGTAGTATAAGAACTTGGAAAGAATAGCCTTCTGATACCAGTGCTCTTTGCTTTTCTTCTTCCTCTGCCATTTCTGATCGATCAGTCTTTGATAAAACTCTTTCAACCACGTCCAATCACCAGTCTGAATAACATGAGACAGTACTGAACAAATATGCACATATGCAATAGATGTGGAAGAGCGTGTTGAAGGCTCAGCACAGTCAGTGGTGCTCCTAGGGCCTCTAAGAGGGAGAGCTTAGTAGAAGTTAGGTCTCTGAAGGTGTGGCCTTGAAGAGGATACTGGGACCCTGGTCCCTTCTTTCTTTCTTTGCTTCTCGGTCACCATGAGGGAAGCGGACTCTCACCCCAGACTCAAAACAATGGTGCTGCGGTAGGGTGGAACCTCTGAACCCACGTCAGGATAACCCTCATCTCTTTCATGTCCATTGTCACCGTGACAAAACATGGATTAAAACTCAGCCTTGCTTACAAGGAGATAGTCTTTAGTTATTAATTTCTGAATACTGTTTCATAAGCATGTACCTATAAAACAGTTTGATCTTCCTGCACCCAATTCACATCTCTTCTAAGCTCACATCTTTCTCTTCCAAGCTAGGCAAAGAAATCCTTTCCTGTAGTACCTTCTTAGCTGCCTGAAGTAGCACCTACTTTTAAACTTTATTCAAAAATATCTATGTATTACTCAACAATTAAACTAAGGAGCAATAGCGTGCTCTCTCTCTCTCACACACACCAAATACAACACTAGGTTCTTTTCTAAGGGAAAACTACCTGAAGTGTCAATTTTATCACCTGTAACTTACTTTTCTTTATCAAAGCACTGAAGAAGCTAGGACTGGGGGGCAGGTCTGTCACCCCAGCTACTGGGAACGCTGAAGTGGGTGATTTGTGTGAACTACAAAGTGAGTTAAAGCCAGCCTTGGTAATTAGCAAGACCCTGTCTGGGGAGAGGGGTGCTTGTGGCAAACACTATTCTAGCATGCATAAAACCCTAGGTTCAAACAAAACAACACTGTGTTTTTAAATAGTTAAAGAATATTCTTTAAAAAACAGTATAAGCTGGTAGAACCACTAACTACTTGTAACCAGTTCATGAAAAATAAGTGTAAACATGGAAGCAGGCCCTGAGAAGCAAAAACTTTCCTCAACGCCTGAGGGAAATCTGTTACCAAAGTCTGAGAAGCTGGAAACTGGCTAATATAACCAGTTATATTCATAGGAATAGCACTCTTTAACATTGTTTGCATTTTTGACAGCCATGTTTCCTTCCAGAGTATGCCTACAACAGACTTTAAAAGATTCCTCAAAATTTCAATTAGTTCCTTTAATTTCGCAGATTTAACAACTACTTTTTTTTTTAATTGATGCTATCCTTTTTCTCGTTTTTTTTTCCAGTTTTAAAAATGAATAAAAGGGGGCTGGAGAGATGCTCAATGGTTAAGAACACAAGACTAATCTTCTAGAAGACCTAGACTGGATTCCCAGCACCCACATGGTGGCTCACAAACATCTGTCATTCTAGTTACAGAGGATCAGACACCTTCTGGCCTCCCTGGGTACCAGGCATGCATGTGGATCACAGATGCGCACATGTACCTTTTTAAAAAAAAAAATTTCTTCTCTGTTCTTTTCTTTCCCTCCTTCCCTTCTTTTTAAAAGACAGAGTCGGGCTGGAGAGATGGCTCAGTGGTTAAGAGCACTGACTGCTCTTCCAGAGGTCCTGAATTCAATTCCTGGCAACCACATGGTAGATCACAGCCATCTGTAATGAGACCTGGCGCCCCCTTCTGACATGCGGGCACACATGGAAGGAATGCTGTACATGTAATAAATAAATAGCCTTACTCTCTCACTGGCCTCACATTACTTTAGGGGCTGGAGAAATGGCTCAGCCGTTAAGAGCACTGACTGCTCTTCCAGAGGACCTGGGTTCAATTCCCAGCACCCACATGTCGGCTCACAACTGTCTGAAAATCCAGTTCCAAGGGATCTGACACCTTCACACCAATGCACATAAGATAAAAAGGTAAATAAATCATAAAAATTAAAAAAAAAAAAGACAGAGTCTCCCTAGCCCCAGCTGTCTTGGAACTCTCTACAAAGGCCAGGCTGACCTTGAACTCAGAGATCCCCACCTGCCTCTGCATCCTCAGCCCTGGGGTTAATGGCATGTGCCATCATCACCTGGTACTGTTTTTAAATCTTTAATGAAACCTTTTTTTAATTGCTGAATTTATAGTTATAACTACAATTTGGCATTTTTTTAAAAAAATTGTGAATGTGTGAGTATGTACGTATGTGAGTGTGTTTGATGTGCATGCATGCAGTTCTGTTACAGAGGCCAAATGAGGTTACCAAGTGTCCTGCTTTATCATTATCTGCCTTATTCTTCACTGTACCCCAAGCTTGTTTTCTGTCATTCTCCACCCCGTCACTGCCCAGCGAGCAAGCCCCAGCAATTCCATCTCCAATTTCCCACAGATTAATGGGGGTTACAGAACTGCAGTACTATGTTCAGTGTTTTATACAAATTCTGCAACTTTGACTCAGCAAGTGCTCGTAGCCCTACTTTGGCATTTCTTTAAAACAGAGTCATACTTTCAGTGCTCCTGAGCAATAAAGAAAAATGCTTCTCTAAATGATTTTTGCATAAATTAATTACCTGAGATGATCTCATGAAGAGTTCTTGAATATCCAGCTCATCTAATAAGAGGGTTCTTCCTATGCGATGGACAGCCATGCTTACATGGGACTTGCTGTAGGGAATCTTCAAAAGCTTTTTTATGTTCTTAAAAAAAAGTTTAGAAAGGCTCTTTTAATATGATCCAGAATCTTTTGGATTGTTAAATTCATTTAATTGAAGCTTAGTAAGCCTTATTTCCTCAAGTCAAACTAGACTTGACAAACTAGACTTTTTTTTGTCAAACTAGACTTTTTTTTTGTCAAACTAGACTTGACAAAAGAACTACAATGATATGGAAGACAGATCTTTGTAAACTCTTGAGTTACACTGTCAATGTAAGTGACAGCCCAACACTTTTACAACAGAATTCCTTTTTATAGGAATTAAGTGGAGGCATGTGGTCACACTGTTGTACCGACCAACAGAAAAAGAGTTACTAATCCAGGATCAATGGCTACTAGAATATCATTTTTAATTCTTAACTGGTAGGATATGAAGAATAACTCCAAACATAGTGTGTTTCAATTGTTACTATTAAAATACAACCAACAGTATTCATATTTTTTATCATTTTCATTGTTTTTGGAATTCTGTCCTCTTAAAAAGGAGATAAAAAGTTAATATTTAAAAAACAAACATAGGTATTAATAACCAGTTAACTCGGGGCTGGAGAGATGGCTCAGTGGTTAAGAGCACTGACTGCTCTTCCAGAGGACCTGGGTTCAATTCCCAGCACCCACGTGGCAGCTCACAACTGTCTGAAAATGCAGTTCCACGAGATCTGACACCTTCACACCAATGCACATAAAATAAAAGATAAATAAATCATTTAAAAAAAATAACCAGTTAACTCTGCTTTATTGAATTGTAGATAGCAAGTCTGTAAAACATGGTATATGCCCCCACCCCATGCCACCTAACACCACATATCCCCAAAGTTACACTCAATAACAATACTCACTTCTGAGTCAGAGACCACATCCACATCATTTCCCACTGAGTCAATGAAGTCATACGCCATCCCGAAACTATGGAAGGAAGGGGTCACAGGTTCAAAGCCGAACAGAGTATCAAGTTGCAATGCTTCTGAAACACACACAGCTCCATTTCACACTTGAAAACCAAGGTGCCTAGTACTTCCTTCTCAGATGTACATAAAATAAGGCACACCTTAAAAATACACTCACTTCATAAAACAGTAAGAACTATGAAAAGCAATTAATATCATAAACCCCAAAACTTTCAAATGTAAAATAGTCCAAGACTTTATTTTTTTTACATGTGGAGAAAAAAAACAAATATTATGATTTTGTGCTTCTAGGAGTATATAATACCAATAAAAGGAAAAACTGTACCTAAATCAATTCAATCATAAAGAGAAAATGACAAACTGGTGAGCACCCAACTCATTCCAAGTCACCACATGAGGGTCATGTATGTTATTTACAAGCTTGAAAAGCAGCCGATGTCACCATTCCCCATTAGTAAGTGACAGAGTCAGGACATTTACCAAGGACTGCATACTGCATATGTTTATATGATTTTTCATCTATTCTGGACAAGTAGGTTAACCATGATTCCTCATGTGCAAATAGTTAATAGTGTCTATCTTAAAAGATGGTTGTAAAAGATACAGGTGAAAAACAATCCAGCATAGTATTTATATAGTCAACATAACTATTTAAATCAACTCACCACATTTAATATAATTAAGTCATTTTTCAAAATAACAGAAATATATGGTTATTTTCAGACTTTTTATCAGATCAAAAAGGCTACAAATAGATAACTCGTGAACATGGCTTTTACCCTATGAGGCATCAGGATAACTTCTAAACTACTAGCTACATAGCTTATAATATTTGTGGTTCTTGCTATGTAAATTGTATGAAAATATTTTTAAGTCCAATAATTCAGGGGAAGAAAAAGAACACACAGTAAATGGCTTACAAGAAGAATATGGACCCTAGCTAAGGCCAAAGACTCTCAACTTTAAATACCATTAGTAGAATTTCCTGTGTTAGGGTACCTCAGGCTTTCTCAAATGCTACATTACCATTTAATAAAAACTCCAAACGGCAAGCTAAGCAGTGGCTTAGTTCTTGCTCCTCACCTACCACCCTATTTGCACATGTTCAAAGCATATACAAATGGCTAAGAAGCTTATCAGTAGTCAGCATGCACTTTTGTTAAAACATGCTGCAGACTTGAAGAAAGCATATAACTGCTATCTTATTGTAACATGGATTTGAATGACAGCTATAACTTTTTATTAAAAATATCTGAGCGAAGGGAGGTGAGCTGAGAAAAAATGTATAGCTCAATAAAAAATATTTTAAAAATGATAAAAAATAAAAATATAAAAAATATCTGAGCAAGTTAACGTGCATCTCCAATTGAACTGGAAAGCAGCTTGAAAGGGGTTTGAAAGGGAGGGAAAGAAACGACAGCAATTAAAATTTACCTCGAAAATGGCTTGCTTTTCTTACTGTTGCCAAGAATGGTAGTTCCTGCTGGCCCGAGTTTGGCACTCTCTCGTAACCAGTTGGCAGGTGGGAGTTTCAAGTCTGTTTTTTCTTCAAGACGTGCAAATGCTGTTCGAGGAGGGGCAGAAGAATATTTCACCACAGCTCGGCTTTTCACTTCATTGCCTCCAAGAAACAAAGCTGATCCCTAATTAACACATGGAACGGAGCTTTAATGAATACTGCTAGGAATGACAATCACACCTTTATAAAAAGAGAGCAAGAAGCCACCAAATCAGGCTTCCCGAGGAGCCTATGCTGCCTGACAGCTGCGGCACTCAAGCTTAAATTATGCTTACCTAGCTGTTTTCCATCAAACTTAAAAAGGATCAATTAAGAAGTGGATACAGGCCAACCAGACTGCTGTTTAAAATACTGGGCACAGCAGCTGCACAGCACCGAGGAGGCAGACACAGAAGGATCACTACACGGTCTAAAGCCAGCCCCACTGGTCTGTACAACCAGTTCGACACCAGCCATGAGTACCCAGTATGTTGAGTCATATAAAGGGTAGCATCAGAAACCAAGTGCGCTCAGGTGGGTCCTGCTGTCTGACCGCAAAATGAGCAAGACCTCTGTACGGCTTTAATAGAATAGTTTAATTTAGCATATATCAATTTCAAAGTAATCTGTGGGAAGATACTGGGTCGTGTCTGTTTTATTAAACATGAGGCGATTGCTTCGTAAGCTCGCCCTAACATTAATTTCAAATCAACTCCATAGTCTTCGCTGCATGCCCAGTCTGGATTCACTAATCTAGAGCCGCCCCTTTAGGCTTGACAAACACTTTATGCCTTTTAAGAATCAGTTAAGATTTCGGTGAAGCCCTCCCTGGCACTGTCCCTCTTCCCCCGTTCGGAGGGAACCAGTCCCAGCCATCAATGACCCCCGAATGGGGAACCAGGTGTGTTTTGCATTGGATGCCTTGCAAGCAAACACCTGCATGCCCGACGACAGGCACACCCGGTGACTCCTTCCGTACTAGAGGTGTCAAGGAGGGGTGGAAGAAAGCTCCAGAAGCTCCGCGATTTCCCTTCCAGGCCTGGCGGGTCCCGGCAGGTCGTGCCCCGCCGAAGACTCACCTGTGCAGAAGGTTCCTCGGACTCCGCCTGGGACAGGAGGCTGAGCCCTCCTCGGGTAGCCGCCCCGGGAGGCGAAGCCTCAGCTCCTGCTTCCTTGGGATCCCCCATCATTTCCGTCCCGGGGGAGACGACCAGACGCGCGAGCCCCGGAGTCGGCGACAGGAACGCGGGCCCAGAGACGCAGAAGAAGCGCAGAGCGAGCGACTCGGACGCTCAGCAGTTCACACTTCCGGCGGCTGACGGGAAGGGCTCGAGGTGACGCGATTAAATCTCGCGAGATTTACCCCAAAGGTCCAGCCTAGCCTCCGGCTCTAGCTCCTCCTCCGCGACGGGTCCGGAGCTGCAACGCGCCGGCGCCTCTCACGCCACTCGGGCTGCCACTTCTCGCGATATCCGACGCCTGGGCTCCTCCCCCCTCTCTTGCGGCTGGCCTTTGTTGGCAAACAGTTATTAGGATTTGAGTCAAAGTCGCGGTGGTTCGGGAGGGGATGTGCTGCTCAGGGGTTCGCGTGATCAAAGCCAAAGCGTCAGGTCTCAGCCGGTCTGGGCTCTCAGGCCTTCTCCGAGTTCCACACGCGCAGGGACCACCTGTGGGTCTTAGCACCTTCAGATCGGAGGGGCTGGAGGGCCATGACCCCGCGTTTCTCCCTGAAACCGCTCCAGTGCTCTGAACAGCAAGGAGAGAAAAGTAATTAACCTGTTTCGTAGTTTTCTAGGCAGCGTCCCTTGCAGCCCTGGCTGGTCTCGAACTCGCTGTGTAGCCAAGAGTGACCTTGAACTTCGTGTAGGCTAGGCCAGCACTGAGCTACATTTCCAACTCAGCACCTAATATCAGACAAACTCTGCCACATACCCCATAAAATATAGTTTTGAGGTAAAAAGGTTTTGTTTGCAAAAGGTTAAATTTTTGAAATTTTTTTTGTTTTATGTGCATGAGTGTTTTGCCTGCAACATTTGTGCATTGTGTACATGCAGTGAGCACAGAAGCCAGAAGAGGGCATCAGATCTCAAGGAACTGGACTTACAGGCAGTTGGGAATTGCCCGATGTAGGTGCTGAGTACTGGCCAGGGGGTCCTGTGCTGGAGCAGAACGTGCTCCTAATTGCTGAACCATCTCTCCAGCCCTAAGGTATTACGGTTGTTTTTGTATGTTTGTTTGGTTTTGGTTTGAATGTTTTGGCCTTTGCCGTTCATTGGTCCTGCCAGGTTATAACTTTACATTAGGCTCTGCGAACCCAGTAACTGCTTCTTTAGGAGTCCTTGTAGCCAGCGGATGCAGACTGCAAAGTTTTTTCAAGTTAACCAAGACATTTTTATGAATTAACGTTTCGATAAATGTTTTGCAGACATTTACTTTAAAGCATGTCTTACTTTTTTTTTTAAAATACTTTGTATTTTATGGCCAGTTACTGTTGTTGCTGCAAGTATTTCTTGTTTATTACATTACAAGGGCTAGCAAGCTCAGCAGGTAAAAGGCCTTGCCTGCCAACCAAGCCTGATGCCCCCGAGTTCCATCTCATCTCTGGAGCCCATGGTAGAGGACAAAGTCGCCTGCGGAAAGCTCCCTTCTGCCCATCACATGTCCTGTGGCATGAACACACAGGCACATACGCGATAATAGTATAAAGTTTGAATAGAACTTAATAAACATGTTGGGTACATGATAAACCCTGTACATACATTAACTCATTTTCCAAGAATATTTTTAAAAAATATCTAAATTACACACCATAATGTTAAATGATAATCAAATATTTTAAAAATAATATGATTCCAATTTAAAAAAAATACGTGTTTCTGTGTCTCTAAATGAACAGATCTATGTAAGAAGAAACAATTCCACATTTATTCTTTGAAGTTTTCTTTATTTTCCCATTTTTTTCTTTCTGGCTATTTTATAATTAATTTTATTAACCCTTTTTACAAATGTAAGTTAGCTTCTGATAATCTTACAGTTTTGCCATTTATAGTATAATGTTGTATCAGTAAGAAAGGATTTACTGAGGTGATGGTAATTTTTCCCTTGGGACTCAAATACTGCACTCAAATATTTCTCTAGAGAAGTAAGCATTTGGACCTTTTTTGATGCTTAGTAGGAAAATGCTAGTAATATCCTGCAAAAAAGTCAGAAATGAATGAAGCAGAACTGAGAACTGGATCTACAGAAAAAGAAGCTGACAAAAATAAGGGGATCATGGGAGCTCAGGACTCCGCCAAGGCAACCAGGCTTCCCAGGCCTTATGGAGGGAGGCCTGGCCTGGGGCTGGGTCTCTGCAAGCCACACACAGCCAGGGATTAATTTAGTTGGGAGAGGAGAGTGGTCCCCGAGGCCTGGAGAAACCAGGCACATCTGGGTTACATAAAGTTTATACATTCCTCTAGCTCCAAGAGCTTTTTTTCCCCATAATCAAACACATGCTGTAGGCTTTTAAAAGTTATTATCATTGCCTCTAATGTAACTGATTGAAATCCAATGTTATGAGAAAACAGACGACTCCTCGCATAACTCACATGTTAAGACATGAATTTATGCTCTTGTTTGTGCTGTGCCAGGCTTAACCTGATTTATGTCCCCTCAGGATGGTCTTTATCACCCATGCCTCCATGGAAAGTTGTGTCGGCTTAGGGCTCTCATGTTTCCTGTCTTAGAGCCCAATGCCCTCTCTGCTTAGGACACACATGTTGAATGGATGACTAACTTACATTGTACCACCCAACAGCTTGCTCCAAAGCTCCAAGTTGGTGCTTTTCTTCTGCTTAGAATATCTTTCCCGGAGTTGCCTAGTTTATTCCTGTTCCACTTCTAGATTAATCTCAGGTATCGATATAAGTCCTCCCTAACACTTCCTACACTCTCTTCACACACACACACACACACACACACACACACACACTTTTTTGGTCCCTTTAGCTTTATCCTGCACTTGTCACATTACAAGAAAATGATGTTTCTGTCTGCCTCCCTTGCTGCCTGTGAGCTCAAAAGTGGGTGCCTTGTCTGATCACCTCTGTTTCACCAAGAGCAGGTTCTGTACCTGCTGACAGAGCTGTTTCAGCCCTTAGGCAATGTAGAGAAAACTGACTAGTACTGTCAGGCTTTTAAAATGCTTTTCAAAATGTTGGAAACATAAAAACAATGTTCACTCAAAAATATTTTAATACTCAAAATCCAGGCTAAAAATATTTAATGAAGTAGCTCCTACATAGTGTAGTGCCAATGTCATCAGGATTGAAGTTAGTGCTGTCACACAGTTTGTACCCCAAGGACTGAAGTTAGTGCCGATGCACAGCTTGTACCCCAAGGACTGAAATTAGTACCGATGCACACTTTGCCATTCTGAAACGGTTTGTAAGTCAAACTGTCTTAGACTGCAAAATTTCCCTCAGCATTCAGGGAAATCCTAGTCAGTCATAAATTGATCTAGTTAATGGGCGTAGTGGCTTTTAATTCCAGCACTCTGGAGGCAGAGGCAGGCAGACCTCTGACTTTGAGGTCAGTCTCAGATATGTACTGATTTCTGGGTTGACCAGAAATACACGATTAGACCCAGCCTCAAAAATCTAAAAATGTTTGTATGTAGTTACTTGCAGCACTCAGTATTTTTATCTTGTTTTGAAAAAATAAACTCACATCCCCCCAAATGTATCCCATTAAACACTAGGTTTCTTTCTTTTTTTTAGATTTATTTATTTTATTTTTATACGTTCGAGTGTTTTACCCGCGTGTATGTGCATGCCTGGTGCCCTTAGAGGACAGAAGTAGGTGTTGGATCCCCTGGAACTGGAGGTACAGATGACTGTAAGCAGCCGTGAGGGTGCTGAGAACTGAACCTCAGTCCACTGTAAGAGCAACAAGTGCTCTTAACCAGCGAGCCACCTCTCCAGACTCCTGTTAAACATGAGACACTATTCAAATGTTATAATAAATTTGCTACTGCATACTGGAACCCTCTTTTTTATATTTATTTATTTATTTATTATGTATACAATATTCTGTCTGTGTATATGCCTGCAGGCCAGAAGAGGGCACCAGACCCTATTACAGATGTTTGTGAGCCACCATGTGGTTGATGGGAATTGAACTTAGGACCTTTGGAAGAGCAGGCAATGCTCTTAACCTCTGAGCCATCTCTCCAGCCCCCTGGAACCCTCTTTTAGATAGTTACAGTGTTCATTCACTGCTAAAGATCCAGAGAAGTCCTGCAACAAAGACAATACTAAATTATTTTAGAAGTAAGCTTTTTGGACTTCTCTCTCTCTCATTCTTCCTCTCTCTCTTTCTCTCCCTTCCTCTCTCTCTCTCTCTCTCCCTCTCCCCCTCTTTGAACAAGGATGGTTTGTTTATTTATTTATTTTGAAGGTTAACCATTTATCCTGATACCTGCTACTATTTCAAGACTCACATCTCAGATAGTGACCTTCCGTTCTCATTGTTGTTATGCTCCAGCCCCAGGCTGGCCTAGGGTGGCTTTCTCAGGACTGCTCTCCCTTTGCCCCTCTTCCTTCAGTCTGAGACGATGGGCTGTTGAGTTTCTCTGTGGCTCTTTCGGTGTTCTCCATCATCAAAACAAGCCTTGCTCTGTAGTAATTCTGTGGTTCCTAGATTCTTTCCAGTCAAAGGTCCATTGCCTTGATGCTGCCAATGCCTGCAGGATGCTCTCATAGACAGAAGAAGTACCGTCTTTATGAACTGCTCATCCAGTGTTCTCTCATAGACAGGATGCTCTCATAGACAGAAGAAGTACCGTCTTTATGAACTGCTCATCCAGTGTTTTTTTGATACAAAACTTTTATGGTAAGAACTGTGTGAAAGGTGGGTATGATTGGGAATGCTACCAAGTTTAATTCAGTGCACTCA
This sequence comes from Ondatra zibethicus, assembly GCA_004026605.1. Lineage (NCBI taxonomy): Eukaryota > Metazoa > Chordata > Mammalia > Rodentia > Cricetidae > Ondatra > Ondatra zibethicus. The sequence continues at coordinate 50,958 of PVIU01004789.1, read as the reverse complement.
CAGTCTCCCTGCGGCTGCTCTAGTAGAGGATGCTGATCTCTGAGAAGTTTATACTTGGGCAGTGTTTGGGAATGTGGTCCTCAGCTTACTACCCCGATTCCCACTCACCTAGGCTCTTACATGTACCCAACTCCACTAATTTCCTTGGTGAACATAGGAAAGCCATGATCTTTCTGACTCCTTGCTGTGGTTCAGAGCTAGAAGTGGGATTTGAGATGATCTGAAGCCCCCCCTGTTCTCCCCCCCCCCGGCAGACTCATTTATTTAACAACAGGGAAAACTTACACACCCTCCCAGCACCCAGGTGTTCCAGTCAATTGACATTGCTTGGTTGCCCCTCATTGGCTAGGCACAATCAGGACCTCTGACAGCGCCTGTTGCTAAGCCCTAACACACCTTAAAGTAATATTCAACAACAGACAGGAGGGACATATCTCAACATAATGGAGGTCGTTAATGCCCATTCAGCTGTTACCAGAAGCTGAGATGGGAAAGCTTGAAACGTCTTCCCTATGACCTAGAAGAACACAAGGATGCCCATGGTCACGGCTTTCAGTCAACAGGCTTTTTGGAGTCTTAGCCAGGGCTACAAGGCAAAAACAAGCAACAAAGGGGATCTGAGTTAGAAAAGAAACTAAGTTGCCATTGTTGGCAGATGACATGATTTTAGACACATAAAACCCTGAAAACTCCACCAAAATATACTATGACAGTGTCAATTGGATTTCAGTCTCTAGGACAAATATTGGAACCAGTCACCTGAAGAGGGAGCTGTGGCTGTGTTGACTCCTGGCTTTTGGGGTTTCTCTTTGGGCTACTGTGTGGCAGAATATGGATGGGAGCAGGTAGGGACAAAGCTGCTCGTGTTATGGTGATGGGGACACAAAGATCAACGAAGGGTCAGGGTCCCAATAACCCCTTCACAGACCGTCTCCAAAGGCCCGACTCCCTCGCACCAGGCCATGCCCTAAGACTTCCAACATCTCCACCAAAGCACCACAGTGTGTTTTCCAAACCTTTCACACCAAGGGGACACTTAAGATCAAACCATAACAAGAATTAATAAATGAATCTAGCAAAGTTGCAGTTTGCAAAGTCAACTCACATATATCTGTAGTGTTTCTGTATGCCAAGGGTAAATTAGTTGAAATAGAAACCAAAAGATAAATATAATTTATAACAGCTTTCCCAAATACCCGGGACAAAATTTAGCTAAAGAGGTGATTTTTTTTTTTTTTTTTTTTTTTTTTTTTTGGTTTTTCGAGACAGGGTTTCTCTGTGGCTTTGGAGCCTGTCCTGGAACTAGCTCTTGTAGACCAGGCTGGCCTCGAACTCACAGAGATCCGCCTGCCTCTGCCTCCTGAGTGCTGGGATTAAAGGTGTGCGCCACCACCGCCCGGCAAGAGGTGAAAATTTATACAATGAAAAGTATAAAATATTGAGGAAAAAAATTTAAGAGGACAGAAAAAAAGTGGAAAAACTTCTTCTATGTGTAGGAGTACCATAAGTGATACTGTTAAAATATTTGTACAACCTAAAGCAATTTGCAGGAAATACAATTTTCATTAAGACACAGTGGCATTATTAAAATGTGAAGAAAAATGCTGAAGTTTATATGGAACTACAACGGAAGTAGTCAAAAAGAACAAAGAAGGGTGCTGATTTGTTCTCCCTGATTTCAAGACAGACTGTAAAGCTGCCATAATCAAACAGCATGGGACTGGCAGAAAAAGAAACAGAGACCTGTGGAATAAAATCAACAGCCTCGGCATACAACTGACTGATTTTGATGAGAACGCTAAGAACATAACATGTCCTGAGAAAGGACAGCCGTTCAAGTCAATGTTCCTGGGAAATCTTGATCTCTACATGCAGAAGAATGAAGTTTGACTCCCATCTTTCACTAGATTTTAAAAAATCAACTCAAAATGGATTACAAACTTAAACATAAGGCATGAAACTAACCAATTTCTGAAAGAAAACAGGAGAAATGATTCACAGTATTAATGAGTAACTGTTTCTTTAAAATATTTTTAAATTTATGTTTTGTCTGCATAAATGTCTGTGTGATAATATTAGATTCCTGGAACTAATTTTAGATCCCCTGGAATAGCTGTGAGCTGTGGTGTGGGTGCAGAGGATTGAACCCGGGTCCTCTGGAAGAGCATCCAGTGCTCTTAGCCCCCACATCTCTTCCTTTTTAAAGAGAGCGGCATGGTCCAGAAAGGCAAACAGAATTCATTCATTGAAAGGCATACAATATTCACTAAAAGCAAAGCTGGGCAAGTGCTCAGGTCTACTACTCAGGTAGCCTTTTAAAAAGTCATATTATACCAATGTAGAGCAGTAGAATGTCTTTTTTTGATGTTTCTTAGGATCTTATACAGCCTAAGCTGGCCCAGAACTCACGATCCTCTTGCCTCAGTTAGAACTTCAATTTGTTCCATAATCACTGGCTAAGCAGCAGACTTTCAAATCATCAGTTTTGAAATCAGTAGCTCTAGGTTAGTCCAAGAACGCTACATATTTTATGGGATTGCTAGTTCCATAACATGTTGGCCTATATAGTCCATACATTAGGACAGTGGCCTTCAGAGGCTGTTCCCAGTTGCATGAAGAACCAGAGCATCTTTAAAAAAAATAAATCTGATAAATGCATGCCCTTCTTTGGGTCATGGTCAGCTGGGGTATCAATCAAGTAAGACTCCATATGTAATGAAAGCAAATGACTCCCAAGTAACAGTGTTTATGAGGGTTGTTTGCTAGACAAAATAGAGGACACTAAGGTAAAAATGAATTTCAGAGGAACACTGAAGAAATTTGTAGAGCAAGACTATTCCAAATATTTATTGTAAATATACCTTATACATACATTTGAGTTCTACTAGTCCAAGGCTCCTTAAAGCCTTTGCTCAGTGGCAAACACATCTGCAGTTCACTTCATTTTAACAACAACAACGGTAAAAACAAAAATCCCGCATGACCAACTGTGGTATTAGTGAGGTAGAGAAGAATGAGGCTTCCCCAAGGAAGGACCTGCATTATCAGTGACCGCTACACAGTATACCACAAGTAAACCCGATCTGATGCCACTAATGAGATTAAACGGTGACAAAACCAGGCCTTTCAGAGATCTTTTTTGAAGTTGTATAGTGGGGTAAGGAATGACCTTGAGGTAGCTCATATTACACACAGAGGTCACAGGTCCTCAGTGACAAAACACTAATGAGACTTGTCAAGCTTGAAAATGAGTTACTCTTTTTTTTTTTCTCAGAGTGTTCCACATTTTCTCATCTAGCCTGTGATGACAAGTAGCTGTCTTTAGGATGCTACTTGGAGAAAGTTTCACAAAAACAAAACATTTTTTTCTGTTCCTTCAAAATAAAGGTGATGTTTGAGCAATGAGTGAGAGAGCCCGTTTTGTTTTCAGGAGATTTCAACCCACTGAGGGAGTATTTCTGAAGATATACATTTGTAAATCTTTGCAACATTCTGTGACTATGTTGCTCAAATTGATGCCCACAGCTTATGAAAGCTCAGATCTGGCTGGGGGGGAGGGGATTTCTGAATGACTAAAGTGCTTGCTGTGAAGGGTAAGGACCCGAATTTAGAGACCTAGAGCCTACATAAAAGCCTTTAATCCCAGCACTTGGGAAGCAGAGGCAGGCGGATCTCTGTGAGTTCAAGGCCAACCTGGTCTACAAAGTGAGTTTCAGGACAGGCAGAGTTGTTACACAGAGAAACCCTGTCTCCAAAAACAAACTAATTAACCAAAAAGGAATGAACACTTAAATCAGATGGTGGTGATGTGCACTTTTAATCTGCACTCTGGGAGGCAGAAGCAGGTGGGTCTCTGAGTTTGAGGCCACCCTGTTCTTCACAGAGAACCCTGTCTGGGGAAAGACAGAGATGCTAGGACACTCTGCCTGTAATCCCATGCATAAGAAGAAGAGATGGAATCCTTGATGCAGGCTGGAGTGAGATTAGGCAAAATGCCTAACTCCAGGAGCAGCCAGAAACCGTGCCCCAATGCATAAGGTAAAGAGCAATCAAGGAATGCACATAATGTCAACCTTGGACGCCCACATGTATGCTCACACGTGTACAACATGTACATGAATGCATGCATAAGCAAAAAAGAAAAGGAAAAGATGAAGAAAAACCAATTGTATACTTAGTGACTGTGGATGTTCTCAGCACAGAGCAGCTCTGGCTTAGGCAGGCCAGATGTTAAGGTAAAAGGGTCTACAAGATCACAGAGGCAGCCAGCCTATATACCCCTCCGTCACACTGGTGACATTTTTTTGGGGGGGAATATATATATATCCATACCTTATTGTGTTCTTCGATACCACTAGTTGACCAACTTGGATCACCTAGCCTAATCTCCTTGTCAACCCACCTGTTTACCCCATAATGCTTGCAAGATCCTCCCTTCACAGCCAGCCAGCAGGTCTTCCCCCATTCTGTTACACATTGTGGTTTTAAGTTTATCCTATGACAACAGTCTGGCAGCCTTTCTTCTTGATGTATGACAAAACACATTGCATGTGAAATAACCAAGTTAGTCCTTGCTCCTGGGTAACTGCTCCATAAGAAGGGCAGCTGGCTTCCAAAGAAGATGGAAATGTAGCCAGCAAACTTCATCAAAACCCTCATGTGATTTGTGGCTACAACAAAGTACAGACTGATACGGTAACGCCTGAGGCCATTTAATTCTTTTAAGTCGGTCCAATTATCTTTTAAGATAGATTAAACGGGTCAGCCATCTAAAATGAAGTTTTAAAATAAACAACTGGGGCCGGAGAATGATTCAGGGGGTAAGAGCGCTTGGTGTGCACATGAAGACCTGGGTTTGGGTCTCAGTAAGTCAGGCCTGCATGTGTTTGGCTGGAACCACGGTGTTGTCAAGGGCAAAGATGGGAGGATCACGAGCTTGCTGGCCACCACGCTAGCTCAGTATTTGATGAAAGATCTTGTCTTAAAGGAGTAAGGTGGAGAGTGACAGAGCAGGACACCCAATGTTCTCCTCTGGCCTGTGCATGTGTGCACAGGTTCAAACACTTATGCAGACATAGATGCATATACTACAGTTACAACACACACACAGTTGGAAGGAGACCTCAGACTGATGTAAGTTTTCAACCAAGATTCTGAAAAAGGAGAGGAGCCTATTCAAGCACTTTGCTATCTTTAAAAAGTATATTAGTAAGAACAGAACTGTTTTCAGTTCTTAATAATAAAAATGCTTCATATGCTGCTTTATAAATTTTTTACTATTCTGAGTTTTTGTCAATGTGTTAGCATCAATACATAATTTATAAATAAATAAATATACATATATTAAGGTTTCATGCTCAGAAATACTTTTAAAGCACTAGTCCAGTTGGCAGAGTACTTGCCACGCAAAACATGAGAACATAATTCAGATCCCCAGCACCCATATCCAATGTTAGGTTTGGTGCCATGTGCAATCCCATCATTTGGGGGCAGAGACAGCAGGATCTTTTGGTCTTCCTGGCCAGTTAGTATAGCCAAATCAGTGAGTTCCAGATTAAGTGAGAGACCCTGTCTCAAAAAATAAAGTGGAGGATGATTGAAAAAGACCACCAGCATAGCCCTTTGACCTCTACACACACACACACACACACACACACACACACACACACACACACATACAAATACTTAATGTGTGATTTCAAAAGTTTATAATCTACTGCTTTGGTTTTATCTTGATTTATTTGTGTTGTTTATTTGATTGATTTGGAATTTTTAAGACATGGTCTCATGTAGGCCAGACTGACCTCAAAGTTTGTAGATAGCTAAATATTACTTTGAATCCCTGATCCTCCTGCATCTGCCTGCCACATACGGTGGTTACAGACATGCATCATCATGCCTGGCTTTTAGAAAGACTGTTTTAGATGCAATCAAATGCTAGCTTTAAGTCAAGAACAATTAGCAAGTTAATGAGGTATACTTTGCTATCCCACTTTAATTTGACAAGAGTAGACAATTTTGAAGCATAAGACAATATAAGCCTGGATGCACAGTTCACTGGTGTAATGGCAAGATAGTTTTGGTCACAACTACCTCACGCCTTACTTATGAACTAATAATAATTTAATTTCAGTTATGAAATTAATAACATCTAAGCAGAGCATTTGGAAACCTTTTTTTCTGCATTGGAAGGAGTTTGTTTCCTAGACACCCATGAACTCGGATTCTTTTGCAAGTTCTCAGCACTGATTTTCAGAATACAGACAAGTGTTGGTAAGGGCAAGCTGTCTCTACTAGCTCTCTCTGTCTCTGTCTCTCTGTCTTTATCTCTCTACTCTGTCTCTAACTCTCTACTTTCTGTCTCTGTTTCTCTCAGTCTGTCTCTCTGTCTCTCTCTCTGGCCTCTGTCTCTGACTCTCTGGGGGATTGTTGGAGGAATGACTGTGTATACATTTGGAGCCCAGAGGAGAACACTGGGTGTCTTTCGCTATCATCCTCTGTCGTATTCTCTTGAGACAGGGTCTCCCACTTAATCTGGAGCTAGACTGGCAGCCAGCAAACCAGGGATCCTCCTTCCTCTGCCCACCACACCCCTGGGATTACAGATGCAGGTACAGCCACACCCAACTAGCTCTGCATTGCTTGAGGTCTTATGCTTGCACAACAAGTGCTCCTACCCATTTATTTACACAGCACATGGATGAATAAGAAAAAATTGCCCAGTGAACCATTCAATGAGTATACCAGTCAATAATGTTGTGATCTTCCTGTTAGGAATATTTCCTAATGCGAGCTCTCTGCCGACACAAAATTCCCAATCAAGCCAAATCAAAAGAAGCCAAATTAAGAAATATCCAGGTTTAATGGGAGTTCTGCACTCTTGGGTGGCCCCCGAGGGAAAACCGGGAAGCCGCACAAACATGACCACCACCGGGGAGGGAGAAAAGGAGACCACTGTGTTCCTCTTTTGGGAGCTCATTTAAATACCCTGGGGAGTGGTCCTGATCCCCGCCCCCCCCCAGGGAGGACTGGGGTCAGGACCTGGCTTGCTGGGATTTGGAGTCCAGACCAGGCCTGGGGTCTGGGATAGATGCCAGGGGCTGGGGCCTATGCTACCAATTTAAGACCTCCCACTCCCTCCCTAACACTCTCCCCTTCCCAGTTAAAGGTGTGGCCTCTGCAGACCCAAATGAATCCTTCAGCTATTAAGACATTTACAAAGGAGGCATCCAATGAAGGCAACAAAATGGCCACTGCCTGAGCCTCATCTCTAACCATCTCATAACATCATCTGATCGTCTTCCCCCAGGCACTGAAGAGATGTGGTTTCTATTCTCAGAGTCACACAGTCACGAGGACCCCAGTGACAAGACCCATTGCTTATGAACGCCATGCAGGATGGCAGCCGCTGCCTGAACTGTGGGTGTTATCCACATATGACAGTTTTTTACATATTTATTTACATTTTTTTCTCTCCAGGAAACGGAGCCAGAATCCACAGATGTCATTATCCATCTGCACACGTTTGTTTACTACCCAGAAGGCAAGATTGCATTTTAAAAGCCTTGGATGGTTATTCTTTCTTATCACAAGTGACTTTAGAAGCTCTGACCATTCACATTGACCCTGGCTGAAAATGTCTGTCAAAGCCTTGCTTCCTGGAGTGCTTTGAGATTTTCCTACAAAAGGCATTTTTCCATAGAGTGGAAAAACATCATTTATATTCATTCTTTGCTGTGGCATTTCTCCCTGGAATCTTCCTCTTGTCTGTCAACATTGGGGGAGAGGCGCTGACCTCATCTACATTACAAATGGCCTTCTTTTAACCAGAGGTAGGTAAGATACAAGCTATTGCGCGCGCGCACACACACACACACACACACACACAGAGGGGAGAGAGAGAGAGAGAGGGGGAGAGAGAGAGAGAGAGAGAGAGAGAGAGAGAGACTTTTGTTCTTCTCTGGGAGTCTCAGGCTTGGCTATCCATTAACTGGTAGAACCAAATAGGTGCGGTTACAAATGTTCTGGGAAGACTTGAGTACTTGAGTACTTAATACAGTGTTTTGTGGATTTTGCGTGACGTTCCTGGGGATGTGGGGTGCATCCATGCTGAAGATTGCACAAAGTTGATTGGTTAGAACTTCCTTGATTATGAATAGTTGAAATGTTGTAGATGCAGAGCCAAATTAACTTGAGCTATTTTTAGTCCCCTCATTATCCATCCATTGCCCAGCTCTGTGTCTGACCCAACATCGTTCTGACAGTCAGGTAAAGCTTTTGGAATTTATTAACAGACCACTAGCTTCTACTATAACTAAAAAATTAAGAATGCAGCTGGTTGGTGATGGTGCATGCCTTTAATCCCAGCACTCGGGAGGTAGAGGCAGGCAGATCCCTGTGAGTTTGAGGCTAGCCTGGTCTACATAGTGAGTTCCAGGACAGCCACGGTTGTTACACAGAGAAATCCTGTCTTGAAAAACTGCACACACACAAAATAAGAATACCATGCAATAACGTCAAACCCTATGGCAGAGTTTTCTCTTCCTTTGCTATAACCTGCTCATTTGATCTCCCCACATTAAATTTTACAGATGCCTTGATTTATGAATGTCTTTTGTTCTATGATAGTAAGTTTAGGTAACAGTTTCCATACTTGACACATGTTGTTAGGTAGCCTGTTGCTATGACATGATCATTCATATTGGACACAGAATAAACTGTCTTTTTTTCCCTTTCAGGTGAGAACTCTTTGTTCTCACCTGGATGCACAAAGTATATATTATTTTATATCTCTCACTGTGACTTATAGGAATATCACCAGAAAGAGGGGAGTGCTCCCCAAGGAATCATTTAGAATGCAATGTAAACCAGGTCTACACTATCCCAGGACTGTGTCTAGAGTAGAGAAATTTCTTTCTCGCTTGCTTTTTAAAAAAAAAAAAAAAGATTTATTTATTTATTATATATACAGTGTTCTGCCTACATACCATAAGAGGGCACCAGATCTCATTATAGATGGTTGTAAGCCGCCATGTGGTTGCTGGGAATTGAACTCAGGACTTTGGAAGAAATTTCTACCAAACTGGCTCCATGACCTGAAAGTAGACTCACACAAAAATGGTGAGGTCCTAGTCAGTGTGACTTAGGAGACATCAAAGAGTTCTTCTTTGCCTTATTGTAGTGGGTGGTTAGTGGCTGGATTAACTGAGGGAGAGTCTCCATCCCATGGGCTCTGGGTCCCATTTGGTAATGTTCTAGGATGTGGGGCAATACCAAATGTGGGAGTCTGCATCTGTCACTGAGGGCAGGAGTGCTGCCCCAGCGGGGGAGGGGACCAAGGGAAAGGGGACCTATCCTGGAGCCCTTTTTCCACACCTCGGCCTGATTGCCTCTTGGTCTGCATATCAGCTTCTGCTTGGTTCTCTTCCATCTTCAAAGCTCTGCATCACAAAAACATTTCAAATGCAAACTTCTGTAGGGATGACAGAAAAACAATCCCAATACTCCCGCACCCAGCCACCATCATCTTATCGATATGTGGGCCAATGAGGTCCATGTTCCCACCTTCCTCCCTCCTCCAGAAGACTACTGAAATTGGTTCACCCTTAATTGTGTTTAATTCAGTCCTCCCAGATGCATTTCTTCTGGCCATGCTTTTCTGCTCTGTCAATCACTGTCAACAATCAGTCTTGGGTTGCCTAAGAAAAGCCATGTCTCCAGAGATCCCTGAACAGCTTTGAGAGAAGTGTTGGGATTGACCAACACCATGAGGTATGATGGATTTAATTCATTTCAATGATCTTTTGAGTCCCAATGGCAGCTCCGAGCGGAAGATTATTATTCAGACATGACTTCTGACTTCTGAGGGTCTATGCTCTGGGTCAAGATCATGGACAAGGGCAGCAGCAAGTATTGAGGCATGAAAGGCAGAAAGTGCTCACTGACAAAGGGAAGGGACGAGGCCTGCTGAGCACAGAAGGTTGGATGTGAAGGCTGATGGAGGAGGGGATTAGGGCATACTGCAGAGTCTAGGTCCCCTGGAGAGACTGAGAGGCTGGGGTAAGTTGTGAATGTGAAATATGGAGGTAGGAATGGCCGCAGGGAACTGGGCAGCCCTAGGTGGCTAGAACACACTGGGCAAAGGGACCTGACAGGGGTCAGGCCTTTGGTTCTCAACCTCAGAGTTCTTTTTAGCTTGGTAATGAGATAATTCTTACTCTTTTACAATTCTCTTTCTTTTTAAAGATTTATTTATGTTTATTTTGTGTGTATGGATGTTTTGTCTGCATGTACGAATGTGGGCCACAAAGTTTCATACATGGAAACTGAAAGAGGGTGTTGGATCCCTGGGATCAGAGTTACAGACAGTTGTGAGTTGCCATGAGAGTACTGGGAATTGAACCTAAATCTTCTGGAGGATCAGCCACTTTTCTTAACCCCTGAGCCATCTCTCCAGTGTTCTCTCTGTAAATTGTGAAGTCTGGGCAGAACAATCTCTCTTTGTAAACAAAACAGAACTCTGACAATTTTTCAGAGGAACAAGGTTTCATTAGAGATGTGGATGCACTTATTGAAGTGTTCTCAACAGCTGCAGCAGAACGTGAGGGGACAGGAAAATCCACTGTCCTAAGAACATGCTCCTTAGTCTTCTGAGGCGAGTCCTATGATTCAGGGTGCGTTTTCAGGATGGGATGACTCCGGTGTGTCATTCCTCCACTGATCCCCAATCATCATGCTTATCAATGAGTTTAGACAGCACAGTTATTTTTAAAAGATTTTGTTTGTTTGTTGTGTGTGTGACCAGTCTACAGAGGCCCAAAAAAGATCCATTGGAGCTGGAGTTCTAAGTGGTTGTGAGCCACCCACTGTGAATTCTGGGAGCCCGTAGCAAGTTCTCTTAACTGATGAGCCTCGAGCCTTTGCTATAGCCCCAAACAATCATAGTCTTGTCTCTGATGATGCTAATTGTCAACTCTCCTTTGAACTTTGATTTCAGAGAGGCCCAGGGGATGCTCTTGGAAGGCAGCGATGTGCCCCAGTCTATCTTACCACACCCCCAGGAGATCATCTTGATAGAAAAAGAAAGCATAAAGTGTATTTTCAGATCCATGGGAAACAAACACCAGGCTTGAGGATGCTTACATCCTCACATGGTATATGTCTACTATTAAAGCTTCCTTAGAGTGTGCTAATTGTTAAAAAAAAATAGAGCCTAGCTTCCTTCCTTGATAAATACATCACAGCTACCTTTTAGAAACTACTAACTGAAATATCTCATTTATTCTCTTACCTCCATAGCAGCTGTCCCTTGGCCACTCCCTCGGTAGGGGGCTGGATTAGTCATGGTTCCCTAGAGGAGCAGAACTGATAGAATGAACTTACATATACTAAAAGGGGATTTATCAGAGTGGCGTACAGGCTGTGGTGGTTCAGCTAGTCTCAAAATGACTGTCTCCCAACAGAAAGGCTGAGAGTCCAGTGGTTGTTCAGATCACAAGGCTGGATGTCTCAGGAGTCTTCAGTCTATGTTGGAACCTGGAAGAATTAGGCTCTAACACTAGTGAAGGAACACCTCAGCATCAGGATAAATGAACTTGTCAGTGAGACAAAGGGTGAACAGGCCAAAGCAAAAGCTTTCTTCTTCACATCCTTTTATATAGGCTGCCATCAGAAAGTGTGGCCCAGATTTAGAGTGGGTCTTCTCACCTCAGAAGATTCAGTCAAGAAAATCCTCCACAGGTAGTTTGAGGTGGTTGGGTTTCAGTTGATTCCAGATGCAGTCATGTTGACCAGCAAGATTAGCCACCACAGGGATATATATGCCAAACCCTCTGAGGACAGGGCCTGGAAGCAGATTTGAAATCTTAGTTAAGGTTTTCTGAGGTTCAGGTGGGATGATCCACCTTTACCCCTAAAGCACAAGTAAGCCAAAGTAGGGCCCAAGGCAGGTGCCCTTTGGGTCTCCGGTCTGAGGTGATCATTCTATATTTCTTATATGCAAATAGACTGGGTGCTGGGACACTGTTTTTTTGAACATTGAAATGCAGTTAGAATATCTAGGAACTTTTTAAGTAAGGATCTCCAACCCTAAGACCCAACTAGAAGGAGATTGTTTTGCGGCGCGGGGTGGGAAGGAGGACACAATGAGAATTACAGGCAGAGAGAGCTTCAACAAAGTCCTAGCAGTTAAGGGTGCATTCCTGGGTGAAGACCACAAGTGAGGCTGAGAGGGACTTGATAGGCACAGGGATGGGGTGGGGTAGTATTAAGAAACCTCTGCCTCCCAAGTGCACCACCACCAGGTCTAAAGTATTTATTTCAAAAGTACAAGGACCTGAATTTGATTCCCAGAACTCATGTGGGAAAAACAAAAACAAAGAACCCAGGCACAGTGGTGATCTTGTGATCCCAGCACTAGGGAGACAGGTGAATTCCTGGGGCTCATTGGCCAGCTAGCTTAGATTACCTGCTGCGTTAAAGGCCAGTGGGAAGGCATGCTTCAAAAACAAAACAACAGGTGGAATAATACCTGAAGTTGACTTCTGGCATACACACGCACGCACACACACACACACACTCGTACACATATACACATACATACCATACATACACCATATACACACACTCATACCCATACACACACACGCCATACACACACTACACACATATCACATAACATGTACACACACGACACATACACCATACACACCAGACACATATACCACACAGATACACACACCACACACATACACACACCTACCACATACACACTACACACATATCACATAACATATACACACACCATACATACATACTGTACATACACACCAGACACACATACCACATACACACACATACCACACACACATATACACACATACCACACAACAAATACACATATCACGCATACAACACACATGCACTCACACACCTCACACACACATTCACAATATATACACACACACTGCACATACCACACCCACACCAGACACACACATCACACACATATGCATATATACCACACACACATACACACATAGCAATCCTCCCAAACTCCCCATACATACACACACATGTATACCCTGCACATGAACACATGTATGCATACACAAATGATAATGAAAGACCTTTGAGTCACTTTGTGTCATTGTAACCATGCTCTTCGAACAAATCATCTGCAACAACAAAGAGGTCTGTGGATGGATTTGATCACTGTTGCCTGAGATTGTTCATGCCTATGAGTTGAAGTCAGAGTCTCACTATTTGAGCACCATTTTGCTGTGTATGTTTGTAAATATATCTCCCTACCATATTTTATGCTTCAGTTAATTTAGTTGACATCTAATTTAGTTGACATATAAAAATAAAATCAATTTTCAGGCAAAATACCCATAAAATAAGTGAAATGGTATAATAGGTTTCAAGAAATTAAAATGTAATATATTTAGGCTTCTATTCTAAAGCAATTTCATCTAGAATCATAGATACTGTAGCTGTAATTTAAAAGAAAATCCCTGTCAGTTGTACAATAACAAATGTTGCTACATATTCGAAAATTTATTGCTTGGAGTACTTTGTTGAAAAAAAATGAAAATTTTTGTTCAAGTGTCCTTTAAAATGTCAAAAAGCCTAAACAGGAATGTTTGGTGCCTTGGTGCTCAGGCTGTGATTAAGCTGTGACAATGATTATTACTTTGGATATAAACACTATCACATTTCACTGGGTGAGTTCTTTAATTAATGTCGAGTTCTGTTCTGTTTATTACCCTGCGTGCTTATGCTTCCTGTCATTTTCCAGTTGTCTGCTTGAATCCCGTTTTTAAATAGTGATTTAGCAACTGATAATGTGTATTGATTTCCGTGTTCCCTCTCATTTACATTTTTATCACTTTGCTTGGCATATTCTGGTTTAATCATTTTATTTTTATAAACAGTCATACAGTGTGCTAATTTAGCTGCATGATTAAGTTTAGTTTCCAAAGAGAGTTTGTCTTAGAAACTGGTCCCCAAAGCGACTCAGAGCTGGGCGTTTTGCACGAGTGAAAGGGCCTGCTCTCCTGCTGATAACTGGGGACATAACTCTTCAAAAGTGCTTCTGTCGTCTGAGGCTCACAGCCCCGTGTGCTCCAGCAGGGGGTGCCATGTGATTTAAAGCCAGGGACAGGATTTCAATGTGTCGTCTCAGCTGCAGACGGAGCTCTCCCTAAGGAAAGCTGAGGGGAAGTGAAAGGAGAAACCAGAGAGGGCTAGAAAAACCAGAGGACCTGCTAAAGGTCATGTGCTAGAAGAACATTTGCTCATGCGCTTCAAGTCCATGATGCGTTAGAGTATTTGTTTTCATGCTTGCAGGATGACGATGACGTGGCTGGGGTGCTCAGTGAAGCGTATTTTGAAGAGTCGATTGTTTACTTTCTTACTTTCCTTTTTGAGTTTTTGGTTTTTGGAGACAGGGTTTCTCTATGTCGCCCTGGCTGTCCTGGAACTCGCTCTGTAAACCAGGCTGACCTTGAACTCAGACGTCCACCTGCCTCTTAGAGGCCACCACCCCCTGGGCTGGGAGTACAGGCCTGTACCACTACTGCCGGACTTCAATTGTTTGCCTTCATTGCAGTCCTTTGTTTGTCTAATCTGTGGCAATACAGGATGCCTAAGCACAGGGACAGCTCTGGGCTAGTCTGCCCAAAAAGGAGCTTGCTACAGCTTTAGGTAGCTGCTTCCTTTCCAGTATCCAAACCTCCCACGTAACTGAGCACACAGGCAATGCATTTAGAGAATGGCAGGCACGTAGCAAGTGCCGTATGCATGTTGGCGCTACAATGTTTTTCTTGTGTGTGTGTGTGTGTGTGTGTGTACATGTGTGCAGAGGACAGAAGAGGAGGTCAGGAGTTCTGCTCTCTCACTCTCCACTTTATTTGAGGCAGGATCTCGGATTGAACTCAAAGCAAGGCAGGCAGCTGGCAAGACACCACCGTTCTTTTGACTTTGCTTTCAAGAGTTCCTTCTGATGCTGCAGATATGCGCCACTATTCCTGACCTTTTATGTATGTTTTGGTATTTGAACTCAGGTTCCCATACTTGTGTAGCAAGCACTCTTATCTACCGAGCCATCTCTCCAGCCCCAACACAATATTTCAAAAGGTAAAATAGACGGATGTGAAGGCCAGAGCTATGTAGAGAGACCCTGTCTCAAAAAAAAAAAAAAAACCAAAACAACAAACCAATAAATAAAATAAAATAAAAAGTAAAAGAGGGCTGGAAATGGCTCAGTGAGTGAAGTGCTTGCCCTGCAAGTATGAAGACCAGAGTTTGAAGCCCCAGCACCCAGAGAAATGCCAGGCAGCTTGGCGGCTCACCTGTAATCCCAGATCTTTGGAGCAAGCAGGCTAGCTCAATGAGCCTAAGTGGGGAGCTCTGGCCTGAACTGAGAGCCCCTGTCAATATATAAGGTGGAACTGTATAGAAACACAGATCCTATGTTTCTCCTGCCATTGCTATCACAGCTTTGAAATGTCATCCTGTCTTTCCAAGCCATTCAAGCCACTTTAGTCACCTTTAGTGGGTAATTAAGTAGCATTAAGTACATCCACAGTGTCATGAAATTATCTGCTGTTATCCACTTCTAGAAGTTTCTCACCGTCCCAGAGTGAAATTCTGCCTATGAAACACAAGTTCCCCGGCTCCTCTACCCCATCCCCAGTTCTATTTTCTGTCTCTATGAATTTGGTTATACTAGTGACCTCTGGGGAGCGGAGCTAGACAATATCTGTTCCCTTGTGACTGGTTTATTTAGGGCATGTCCAAGGGCAATCCTCTTTGTAGTGTATGTGTCAAAATCTTATTCAGTGTGTGTGTGTGTGTGTGTGTGTGTGTGTGTGTGTGTGTGTGTGTGTGTATGTGGGTTTGTTTGTGTGTGTGTGCAAGTTCCAGAGGCTAACATAAGGTGTCTTCCTCAATCATTCCTGATCTTGTTTGTTTTTTTTTTTTTTTTTGATAGGGATTCTAACTGAACCTGAAACTTGCTGTTCCAGCTATCCCAATGAGTTCCCAGGGTCCATCTGTCTCCACCGCCTAGCAATGAGTTCCCAGGGTCCATCTGTCTCCACCGCCTAGCAATGAGGTTATTGGGGTGTGCTACTGTGCTGAGCTTTTTATGAGCACTTTACTGACTGGGCTATCTCTTTCTCCCTTGCTTCTTTATAAGACTGAATAATATTCCCGCAGTGGACATGCCATACTTTGTTTATTCATTTCCTTGCCAATTGACATTTAGGTTTCTTCTGTCTGTGGCTATTGTGAAGATGTTATATGCCCCTGCTTTCAATTTTTTCAGGCAGCTATTTCTTGATTTATCTGTTTTTTTGCTTGTTTGTTTTTTTTTTAAAATCTTGCAGACATGGCATGTTAGTCAAGAAAGAATGTGACCTGGAGTCAACCTCTTTCCTTTTACCCAGAGAGCCCCAATTCCCACCCAACATTGGTACCAAGCCCATTTTATTATGATCGTAATAAAAATGGGTTCCATCTGAGGATTGTGTTTTGAACCTGTTTTTTCTTGACCATTCACTGCTTTTTGCTGGAGTTTTCCAGCATCAGTTATCACGTGCTAGCTCTGTGTGTCACCAGATCTCATATGCTGGCTCTTTGTGTCACCAGATCTCACATGGGGGCCCTGTGTGTCACCAGATCTCATGTGGGGGCTCTGTGTGTCACCAGATCTCATGTGCTGGCTCTGTGTGTCACCAGATCTCATGTGCTGGCTCTGTGTGTCACCAGATCTCACGTGGGGGCTCTGCGTGTCACCAGATCTCATGTGCTGGCTCTGTGTGTCACCAGATCTCACGTGGGGGCTCTGCGTGTCACCAGATCTCATGTGCTGGCTCTATGTGTCACCAGATCTCATGTGCTGGCTCTGTGTGTCACCAGATCTCATGTGCCAACTCTGCATATCATAAGTACTTTTCCCTCAACACTGAACTCCATGTTTTGTTTTGTTTTTTAATTTAAAACACTGCTTGGCCCATTAGTTCTAGCTTCTTATTGGCTAAAACTCATATCTTCATTTAACTCGTTTCTAGTAATCTGTGTATTGCCACATGGCTGTGGCTTACTGGGTAAAGTTCCCAGTGTCTGTTGCTAGCAGGACTACATGGCTTCTCTCTAACTCTGCCTCCTTTCTCCCAGCATTGAGTTTAGTTCTCCATGCCTACCTAAGTTCTGCCCTATCAACAGGCCAAAGCAGTTTCTTTTTTTTTTTATTATTTAGTTTTGTTTATTATGTATACAGTGCTCTGCCTGCATATATCCCTGCAGGTCAGAAGAGGGCACCAAATCTCATTGCAGATGGTTGTGAGCCACTATGTGGTTGCTGGGAATTGAACTCAGAACCTTTGGAAGAGCAGGCAGAGCTCTTAACCACTGAGCCATCTCTCCAGTCCCCAAAGCAGTTTCTTTATTCACCAATGGTATTCACAGCATACAGAGGGGAATCCCACATCGGCCTGTGTTACCATGAAGACCTTAAGGATGCCCGGGATCTGGGCTGCTACCTGATGCCATGTTGGTGTCCAAGAGTCAGGCTGCTGCCGGGCCATACTGATCTGAGGGAACAGCACTGCCACCTAAGGCCAAGGTGATGTTGGGGCCTGAGCTGTAGTCAAGGGTCATGCCTGTATCTGTGGTCCTAATGTAGCCAGGGTGTGTATTGATGCTGTGGCCACCCAGGCCCACATCCAGGCTTTTGAGTTGTTCCACTCCAACATCTTCCCCATCTATGACTGCTGGAGTGTGGAGGGACTGATCCTGAGGGAACCATAGCTGCAGGATCTCCATGACTAGGGGCAACAGTAGGATATCTGAGAGGAGTTTCAGTGAGGGTCCAGAATTGATGGTGTTCCAGAAGCCAGAGGCCTTGAACCTAGCCAACATCTCATTATACAATGGATGTTTTGCAAGTAAAGCTGTTTGGACAAAAGGCTCTACTTTGTGACCCACCATGGCTTTCAATATCACTATGACAAATGAATACGTGATTGGAGAGGCGAGAAAGAGAGAGGAGCGAAGTGGTTTTGTTTTTTGTTTGCTTGGCTTTTTTATGATTTTGTTGGGGAGGGGAGGCTACAGGGGTGGAGGACAGACATGAAAGGACTGGGAAATGAGCGAGATTGAGGTGCATGAAATGAAATTCCCAAAGACTCAATTTTTTTTAAAAAAAATATGTTTAAAAAAAGAAGGAAAAAGGGCCTTCCATTCGTTTATACCTCTGCTGTTTTGTGTCTGTGTTCTGCCACTGAGTCTAACTGCTGCAAAAGGAGAAACGGGAAATGTTTACAAAGTTTCCTTAGGAAAAAAACCAACATGACATTAGCAGAATTAAATAGAGTAAAATATGCAAATTGCCTAGCTGGTCATGAAACACAGCAAGCACTCAACAGTGAACTCACTGGGCTATTGTGAATCCTGCCCTGTGGCAGGCACCACAGCACACAGCTTACATGAACTCCATGTTTAAGACTAACAAGTTCAGGTCAATCAGACAAGGTAGTTTGTAGTGGGGTTTCAACTGTATTTTAATAAATAAAGACTGCATGACGATCTGAGAGTGAAACAGTCCCACTGGTCAGCCTTACAGACCAGATTATGGAAACACACACCTTTAATCTCAGTAGCCACACCAGTTGCCATAGAAACTGGGTGGTGCATGCCTTTAATGACGGTGGTGCCCACCTTTAATCCCAGCCATAGAGAGGAATATAAGAGGAGGGAAGGGGGAGAGAGCTCTCAAACATGCAGTCTCCTTCTGAGATTCCAGGAGGCAGGATTGCCATTTCGGACTGAGGTCGAGGTAAGAGCCAGTGGCTGGCTGTTTTGGTTTTCAGATCTCTAGGTTGAACCCCAATTTCTGATCCTGAGTTTTTATTAATTGTGCTTCAGTAGTTCTTTTCCTGCTTCTCATGTTGTCTTGTTTTCTTCTCCCCACCGCCCCCCAACCCAGAATTCTGTCATGTACCCTCACCATGTCAGTGGGTACTCCTTTGTATAGCTGAAATTCTGTCCTCTTCTCCATTGTCCCAAGATGTCCTCTTTTATTTTTTTAGATTTATTTCTTTTATTTTATGCATATGAGTGTTTGCCTGTATGTATGTATGTATGTATGTGTACAACATGCATGCCTGGTGACCTTGAATGTCAGAAAATGGTATCAGATCCTCTAGAACCAGAGTTACAGATGTTGTCAATCATCATCTAGGTGCTGGGAATTGAACCTGTGTCCTCTGCAAGAGTAACAGGTGCTCTTAACCTCTGAGCCATCTCTGCAGCTCAAGACGTCCCTTCTTTTTGATGTTCACCACATCACATCTTTGTTGCTTCAAATACATCATTCAATGGCTTTCTAAGAAAAACAAAATGTACACTGGAGATCAATATTTTGATATCTCAATTATGTTAAATGTATTTAGTCACTGTTTTAGAAGGGTTTACAACTGAGAATAGAACTGAATGGACAGATCACTTTATTTAGGACACTGTGAGGAAATATTTTATTTCCCCCGTTGGGCAGTACTAGAGATTGAACTTGGGAGTTAGCACACTCTAAGCTCATGTTCTGCCTCCAAACCATATCCCCAGCCCCTCTTGCTCTTGGTCTTAGTTCTCAATATTGCTGCTGAGAAATCTTATGGCACTCTTGGTTTCTGTTTTATTTCATGATATTACACACCTACCAAAACCAAACAAACAAACAAAGGAGAGAACAAAGGGCACCTGGAAACCATACACGTGACTCATTACACACATGTGACCCATTACTATCACCATCTTGTTAGGCACACCCTCTCTGTTTTCTTCTCCTTTTTCAGCTTGTTTGTTTCCATCTGCTATGTGATTACAGTCTGTCCTAGTTTGCTTTCTGTTACTGATAAAAAAAAAAAAACTGACCCAAAGCAGCTAAGGGGAAGAAAGGGTTTGCTTCATCTTACAGCTTATGATCCACCATCAAGAGAAATGAAGGCAGGAACTGAAGAAGAGACACCACAGAGGAATGCTGCTTACTGGCTTGCTCCTCATGTCTTGCTTAGTTTTCTTCCTTATACACCCCTGTGCCACTTGCCCAAGGGTCCAACTGCCCACAGTGGGCTGTGCCCTCCCACATTAACCATTAATTAAAAAAAATGCCCAACAGGTTTGCCCACAAGCCAATCTGTTGGAGGCATTTTCTCAATTGTGGTTCCCTCTTCCCAAATGACCTGAGCTTGTGTCAAGTTGACAAAAAAACTAACCAGCACACTGTCTATCAATAGGCTCTTTGCTCATATGTTGAGCCTTTGAAAGGAGCACTCATCGTCATGCCCATCCTGAATACTTCTGCATGGCTTTTTGAAGGAAAAGGACATTCTCTTAGGTTTGCACAATATTATCACCACAGTAAGGCACTGAAACAGACACAGTAGAGCCCAGCATAAAGTCTGTAATTCAGATTTCTCCCTCTGAGCTCAGATCACCTTCATTCAGTGCCTTTATTCTTTTCCTGACCCCGGGTTGGGGGTAGCTCCCAAGGCACATATGGTGGCTGAAAAGGATGCTGTGTCTTGCCTAGAGCTTGGTTCTCTCAAGTGTGCATGCCAATATGCAGTCGTCAGCATTGACAGGCCACTGTCCCAGGCCTCATTTCCCCTCGTATGGAAGCAGTTTGCCTGGCCAGAGTTAGCTTTGAGAACTCCCTCCTCCACTGCCTTTGCTCTACTGCAGGGGAATAGAAGCTGCGCCTTAGCCACACTACAGTAGATTGTCATGCAGCCCTCTCCTCTCTGCTGGGCCCCACACACCTCCCTTGGTTTTTGTGTCCCCAGGTCTCAGTTCATGTCACCTGGCTAATGTCCTCTTGACATCTGGGATGTAGCTGCTGCTCTTTGCCATACAGCTGCTGTTTCTCTTGGTTCTCTTTGTTCTTATGGGTCCACATCAGCAGTTCTCAACCTGTGAGTTGTGACCCCTTTGGGGGGGTCTATACCCTTTCAAAGGGGGTCATATATCAGATATTTACATTAAAATCCACAACAGTAGCACTATTACAGGTGTGAGGTAGCAACAAAATAATTTTATGGTTGGGGTCACCACAAATGAGGAACTGTATTTGAGGATTGTACCATTAGGAAGGTTGAGAACCTTGCTCTACATCTTTCAAAACTCCCTTTCTGGAGGACTTTCAGAAGCAGCTAGAAGAAACACAGCCATCTTGCCAAGAATTTTCTCTGTGGTATTTCTTTTTACTCGTGCTGGGGACTAAACCCAGGGCCTTGCACGAGCTAGTTAAGTGCTCTACCACCGAGTCACAGCCCTGCCCCACTCTTTCTTTTCTAATCCTGAGAGAAGGTCTTGCTAAGTTACTCAAGATGAATCTGAACTCACTGTGTGGCCCAGGCTGAACTTGTGGTCCTTTTTTTCCCTCTCTCTCTCTTTTAGCCTGCAGAGTAATTGAATAGCAGGCCTGCACCCCAGTCCCCACATCTGCGGCTTATTTTGAATGGACAAGGCATTACTCATTCAGGACTACTGAGAAGCTGCCATATATCAGGCCACTGTGATGTGATGGTGGGCACTAATCTAAGGATGGCCTTTGCTTTATGGAGATCACTGTCTGGGGTATGTGTGCGTGCGCATGTGTGTATGTGCGTGTGTTTGTGTCTGTATGTGCATGCATGCATGTGCGTGTCTGTGTGTTTATGCATGTCTCATTGAAAACTGTGGTAGATATTCTGCAGGATGGTACTAGTTTCTCTGCTTAACTGGGAGAGCTGACCTAGTCCAGCGGAGTAGAACTGATTAGTGGGATCTGAAAGATGACGGGGAGTGGAGCAGGTGAACGAGTGCTATGGGCTTTGGGAATCAGTAGAACAATGCAGAGGCTGTGTGGCGGCAGAGAATGTGGGGCATGGAGAAATCACAGAGTAGGAGGGTGGATGGTGTGAGGAGACATGGGCCATGCTCCACATTAAGGGCTGTGTCTTAGTCCTCAGTGTTACTCAGGCCACTGAAGAGATCTGAAAGCATCAGCAGAATCTTCTTCATGTTCTTCAATGGCTATGGGGTAAAGAGTGGCTTGCATGGGACAGCAGTGTGGACCCAGGGATCCAGGGAGGAGGCAGTCATTGATTTGATAAATACGGGTGACTTCCAAGATATGGCAGGACCTGGGGAGTGGGAGAAGCAGGCATCATGAGGTTGATGCCTATGCCTTTGGCATATGGAACTGGACAGATAATGAGTGAAGGAACAGAAAATTCTGGACAATAACTAGGTTTAAGAACTACCAGAAATGACATTCGTCCAGTTGGTGCACGCCTGTAATCCCAGCATTTAGGAGGTGGGGGCAGGAGAAGCAGGAGTTTAAGGCCGGCCTGGAATATATGAGACCCCATATCAAAACAAAACAACATTTAAAAAAGACCAGATTTCTCCATCAACAGAAGAAGTAATGTCAGGTAGAGTATGATGGAACCAAAGGCTGTAAGGAGCCACACAGACCAGGAAGAACTTGATCATGAGTCTGGAAGATAGGCTAAGGGTCAAAAACCACAGAGCTTCTGATCAACCAAAGGTGCAGCTGTTAAAACCCAATTCCAGTCTTGCGAGAACAGCGTAGAGGAGGCAGCCTTGTGGGTGTTTCTTCTTTGCAAACTGGAAACTACCGTTTGCAAGGGAAGCTAGCTGTCTGCATAACTGCATCATCCAGGATGACCACAAGGGGGTGCTGAGTTGGTGTCCAATACTGGCTTGAGAACTAGGTGGATACCATTACTCCACCTGTATGGACATGCAGGGCTGGCTGACTGCTAAACAAAGGTAAGCCATTGGCTTTCGTAAGCTCCAGCTAATCAGAGGCTGTGCTGTACGCAGGGCCCCTAGGTACCTGTCAAGAACCCCACATCTCCAGCCCATATTGCAGCCTTACCCTCCGTTTGTGGAGCTGCAGATGGGAAATAGAGAGCTTGACCAGATGGCTTCAAGAAAACGTTCTCGTGGAGCAATGATTCAGGGAGATATGGGCAGGTTATGAGACCATGTGCACGGCAAGGCTCTGCCACTATTCCTAGGACTACAGGACAGGGAGGAAGCTCAGTGGAAACCAGAACCAGAGAAGGAGTAAAAGAAAACAGAACCATCTAGAGAGATGGTACCATATCAAAGAGGAAGCAGGGAAAAAAAACCCTAGCCTTTCTCCCAATTTGTTTCATCTTGCCTAGGTTTCAAGTTTACTTCGGAGCCAGAAGGCAAAGGTGCCAAAAGGCAGTATCTGCAGGGTTCAACCTTATGTCCAGGAGCAAGGAGGATGAGATAGACTAAGAATGGGGGGAAATGGAGAACCAGCCATGTACTGATTACTTTTCTAGTTGCTGTAGTGAAAGTGCCAACAGAAAGGAGGGATTACTTTGAGTCATAGTTTGAGGACACATTTCATCACATGGGAAAGGAATAGCAGAAGGGGCTTAAGGCAGCTGGCCATATTGCATCCGCAGTCAGGAAGCAGTGAGATGAACACCAGTGCCTAGCTCACCTTCTCCTTTTTATTCAGACTAGGACCTCAGCCTGCGGAATGGTGCTACCCACATTTAGGGTGTTTCTTTCCACCTCAATTAACCCAGTCTAGATCCTGTCATCTTGCCAATCAGTGTTAACCATTACAACTTCTAAACTGCCTTTTTCATCTTCTGCTGCTCTTGCTGCTGGCTGGGAAAGATCTTCCTCGAGTCTAGCCTGCGTCTGGGACTCTGCTCAGCCCTCTCCCAGCATATGCACACGGATCTCCCATGCTTAGAACAAGCACACAAACTTCTCCTAAGGCCAAATACAAATGGCTTTTGGATTCCCCACCATTTGGCTGGATTATCTGCACCATTGCTTCTGGCCATCACTGAGGAGAGCCAGGAAGTGTCTGGACTGTCCTTGGTTTTCCAGGATGACCTTGTGTAGAGCTGATTACAGTGTGTGTGTGTGTGTGTGTGTGCTCACAAAGATGTGTGACTGTCATTTCTTCGTTCCCTCTGGTTCAGCAAAGCTTAGTCTTTGCCTTATGACCCCTGAACTGAAGAGCCTGCTACTGCTCGTGGGCTTTCACACTCTAAGTGGACCCTGACAGTAAAAGAATAAGCACATGCTATGACCTCCAGGGAGATCTCTGTCCGGACAAGGAGGAGGGAACAGCTGAGGCTCACTGTACCAGCTGGAGGAAAAGCCCAAAGAATGGGACAGAAGGGATGCCATGGGGGCCCGGGGCATTTTGAATGACGTTCAAGTCAGAGTAGGCTGCTTGGGGTTAGAGTCAGGTATGTAGAGGGTCCCACCAGGACCAGGGAGCAGGAATCCTAGCCTTTTGCTCATTTCCACAGGAGCTTAGGTTTCCACAAGCACCATCCCTGTGGAGAGTAAGGGCTGAGACCCACCTCTCAGCCTTGGAGAGGCAACAGCAAAGGTGGCCAAGGGCTTATCTGTGCTCAGCCATGGTGGACAGACAGGCCTGGAAAAGCCACATTGGAGGAGAGACAAGTGTCCCTGGCTTTGAAGGCTTCAGTCAGGCCTCTATTAGGGCTTCTTGATGCTGGAGGGACCCTCTTCCCCCAGGACTCTCTCTACTCGTCATCAATGAGGCCTCACCTTCTTTCTTTCCCAGATTCCCTTCGGATCCTCGTTCTTTATATTTCTTTCTTCCTTTCTTTCTACCTTCCTTCCTTTCTTTTTCTTTTTTGACAAGGAAATATCACAGGTGGGAAGGCAGCAGAACCAGCCTGTATGTGTTCAGATTCAAATCTGTCAGTGAGGACTGAGGTTCTCACTCTGCTCGAGTAAGAATTCCAGAACTGGGTTTCATGCACCATCCTTCCCAGAACAATGTGATGCTCTGATGGGTGGGTGTTTGAGTGAGGATACAGCTGCCTCCACCTAGACAATACAGAGTGACAGTGGGGTGATTGCTGGAAGGACAAGGAAGGTGATGATCTCAGAATTGCAGGGCCCAGGTGTCCCTCTCTATAGCCTCAAGTCCGTCTGCCTCTAACCCTCACAATCACTTCATTATATTAAGATCTGGTAACTGGCACCTCCCCTTTAAGGAGGAATCATTCAGGATGCTTATTTACATAGAAATTACTCCTGGACACTTAAAGAGTAAGGCCGATAGGCTTTTCGGAACTCAAGAAGGGAGATATATACATACAATCTTCAGTGGACACCATCTATCTATCTTTTGGGGAGTCTGATTCTTGAGAATGAAAATTTAGAAAGTTTCACAGTTGTGTTCAGAGAAACACATGAAGACAACCTAAAAGGTCTCGGCTTCCTGCTTACAGATCTTATCGGGGATTTCCTGGAACTCAGCTCTGTTATTCTTCACCATCAGACTTCAAGGCTTCCCTCTTCCAAGTCTGGTATAGGGCCAAGCATCAAGCCTCAGCAGACTGGACACTATGCAATTTCACTTTCCGTAATGCAAGACTTAATTAAAGCGACCCCCTAGGAGCTGATGAGAAGACTGCTCTGCCTGCCATAAGGGTGGGTGGCAATGGTTCCATGAAAACGTCGACCCATCCCTCAGGCTGTGAGCCTTGAGAATAGGAGCTCTTTAGCACCTAATGCAATTTGGTGTATCATCTGTAGGTAGCCCTACCACTGATACGGCATCCACTGTAGCTTCGTCCCATTCTGGCCTGGCTCCTGAGTGACTGAAAGACATTAATCATACCTTACAGGGTTTGGTATGCTTTCTTTAAAAAAAATCCTTAGATTTTGCTTCTGGCCACAAATAACAATATATGTTCATTATAGAAATTTGAAAAAAAAAACAATGCAGATAAAAAGAAACAATTATAAAATATTTATGTAATTTCCACTAACCTATGGACATAACCTTTTAAAAGAGATCATTGTATAGAAATATCTATCTTTAATTATATTTTTCTGTACCATTCTTTCATATTTTTCAGGACTTATTATCCTCCTTTCAGTTGCATTTAAATTATGACACATTTTTTTTTCTCTCATAACGAATACTATAATGAGTTTACTTAGGGAGAAATCTGTGGGAGTGCATGGCTGTTTTCTTGGGATGCATTCTCAGAGGTAGAACTGCTGGACCACAAAATCTGGGTATTCGTACAGCCTCGGAGGGCTGTTGCTACCACTTACTCTTTGATGCCAACAGTAGCTTCTAAATTCTTGGTTCTGGTACAAAGACTGGCAGTCCCACTTAACACTGAGTGGCACTGGGGAATGTTCATACCAGCACCAGCTCTGACGGAGGAGGCTCCCAGCCATATACTCTTTGTTCCTTACAAATGAACCTGCCTTCTAGGGCTCAGTTCTTCCCACTGCTTGTCCAAATACCTTGTGTGTGCATGTTTGTGTGTGCGCACACGCGTGCACCTGCACCTTCACAGGTGCCCATGTGTGGAGGCCAGAGGAAGACATCGTGTATCTGCTTATACCCTTCTCTTTCTTATTCTTCTGAGATGGTCTATCACTGACTAGCTCATGGTTTCAGCTAGGCTTGCCCTAGGGATTCATTTGTAAAAGCCCCATCCAATGCTGGGGTTACAGGCATATATCACCTGCATTTTATGTGGGTGCTGGGGATTCAAACTCAGGTTCTCATGCATGCACCCCAAGCAAGCACTCTTTTCTATTGAATTATCTGTCCAGTCCCTAAACATCTCTATTAACATTGAGGTGAATATGCTCTACACCATTTTTGTATGTGTGTATGTTTGTGTGTGTGAGGGTGCACCATGCGTGTCTCTGTGTGTGTGTGTGTGCATGCATGTGGAGGACAAAGGTCAACCTCTAGTGCCTTTCTTTCCTTAAGCATCATTCTTCATTTTTTTTCTCCTTTTGGAGACAGGGTCTCTTGCTGGCCTAGAACTCACTAAGTAGCCTAGGCTGGCTGGCCAGTGAGCCCCATTCTGGGATTCTAAGCATGTACCATTATGCCTGGGATTTTTTTTACATGTGTTCCAGAGACTGAACACAGGTTCTAGTTTTCCTGACTAAGCCATGTCCCCAGTCCCCTAGTCCCCCACCTTGAGACCCTGATGTCTTAAACTGGTGGTGTTGTGTGTCTTTGTTTCATGACTCAGCTTTCATTCTGAGTCTGTTAGGGAAGGGCTGCAGGTCAGAACAGCCATTCTTGAGAGCAAGTCCATCTCTCTAGGCTTTGCTGTTTGGATCTATTCCAACCAGGAGGGTTGTTTCACCTTGACAGCAGCCTGGTCTCTGGGATGGCCATAGGGATTTTCCTGGGAAGTGATCTGAGGTGCTTGATTAGGACATTTTTTTTTTTTAAAACGAGCACTGACTATTCTTTGTGGCCTTTTCAGATGCCAGTGGTAACTGGCCAAAGAAGGAGTACTTGCTGGAACATTCCCTGGGCTAACCAGGCAAAAGTCACAGCTGCTCTGGCCAATGGGAACAAGAACTAATTTGCTCCAAGGCCCTAATTGGCTGATGGTGTAATTACGTGCCTACTATTTTAAGGCTGTGTTTCTAGCCCCAGCTTGGCAGGCTGTCTTGAGGCATCTGGCGGCAATGATCAACGCCTCTTTTTTCAAGGAGGCTCACAATCGATTCATCTACGGACTCACAAGGACAGACTCATTTAGTAGGGCCAACATGTTTCAAAGAAAAGTATATTTTCATTAACTAGCCTCAAAGCGGTAATTATATGTTCAGAGAACACAGTAAAATTTTATTTCTAAATATTTGGCAGAGAAAGGTTGAAGGCAGTGTGCATGTGTGTGTCCAACATGCTGCATGTGTTTTAAATAAGCCCAGCATCTTCCCCTCCAAAAGGAAGCAGGATATACAGTCACATAGACTGAAATTTAATTTTTAGCAACAGGATGAGTTTCTAAATACCACTAACATATCAAAAAGAGAGCGTGTAAAGGCTTTAAAATTGTTATCAAAGCAATTGCAAAGCAAATGAGACGCCTTTCATTTTTTTCCTCTCCTGTCTTTTTTCCCCCTTTTCTCCTAAGCATAGTGGTGTCTGAACACAAAACCAATCTCCACTGAGAATCAAAAGCAACACTGGTGTCTTTGCCCGAGATCCTGCTGAACTTGGATGCTCCCCCGATCAGATTCACAGTTTATAATCACAGTTATCACAGAACCATTAAAAGCCTATTAACTTGAATTCCCACAATTCCTTGAGGGCAAGGGCAAAGAGAGAGACAGAGAAAGAGAGAGAGGGAGGAAAGACAGCGAGTGTACGAGCAAAATAACTTGAATGTAAATGTAACACAACACTTGAAAGGAGAGAAGCTCTTAATTATGCCAGCCAAGGAAGAAGTCTCATGGATGTCTCTATACAAGCAGATGGCTGAATGAAAAAAAAAATACCACACGAAGGCTTAGGCACAGGGGTTGCCACAAAAATGCTTCTTCTGGGAAGAGACTGGTGTAGTGTTGTAGTAGGGGGCAGGGTGTTCAATGTCCAGACTTCTTGGGAGGAGGATGTAGGGATCTGTAAGAATGCGTAGCTACTGGTTAGCTTGGCTGAACAAACATATTTTGGTGGCTGATGGGATCAGCCTGAAAAGAATGTTCACCATATTTGGTGGGAGCATAAGCCCAGAAGAGATTTGAGCTATTGTCATGTAAGAAATTTGATTTCTTGTTTCTCCACCCTCCAGTGCCTTCGCTGACATTCCCCCTAACAATGCTATTATGGGCCACTCCGTAAGACAGTGCAGTCAATAAGGTGTCTTGTGACTAGAGATGAAACAGAGTCCTTATCTCACCAGGAACAATTAGACACATCAAATTACTTTCTAAAAATCATACCGCAGTGAGCCTTGTGCATACCAATGGCAGAGCCTGATCCCCAATATCCCAGCTGCTCATGCGAGGCAAAGATGCTCACCCTGTTGGGTGCACACCCCCCCACACCCCCAGTAATTTGGCTTCAGCCCTCATCTTGTGTTTGTAAAGGAATATTGGCGTCATTTGAGGAGGGACTGCGCATTCTGGCTGCTGTCTGAAATACTGAAGGCCAATCAATCCACCCTCACCTTAAACGAGTCCTTCCTGCATGGATTACCCACACTCACTGCCCAGCTTGATCTCATTTCTGCAGTGGATGAAGCAAATGACAGCCCAGAGGGAGTGGGTTATTGACTAAGTGCTTAATTAGGCACACAACCCTGATGTGGTCATTCTTGTACACTCAGAACGACTGGACCACGGTGTGGCAAAATCATGACTCTGGCTAACTCTCATTTGCTCGAGCCACAGTGGAATCAATGGGGCAGCAATCTAAATTAAACATTAGCACAGCAACACTGCAGCCTGTTTACGTAACTGCAACGAAGCAGCATGCATCATAGGACCCTCTGGGGAAGCATGATACTGACGTTCTGATGTCCCCATCGGACACCCTGGAAGGTGGCTATGGTGCAATCCAGAAACATTTTTTCATTTGTTTGTTTGTTTGTTTGTTCAGGAATCTTGTTTGACACAAGCTCTGATTGAGGTATAGAGCATGCCCAAGAACCTGTGCTTTTGATGAACTCTGGGTAATTTCAATGTTCCTGGACCAATCCCCACCATCGGCACCGGAGGCCTGAGTGGAGAGTCTCCTCCCACGGCCCACTCAAAATATCAGAAGGAAGGAGGGTAACCCTCACAGCTGACAGTTTCGTGGCAGGACATGTTGGGAACCAGCATGGGATGCCATGCCTGGGGCTTCTTCATTGTTTCCTGAGCTGAGGAGCAGGTGGCTCAAGTGTAGAAACCTGTACAATAGGACTTAGCACCCTGTCCACTTCCTGTCAGCCTTTGAAGGCTCATTCTCCAGGCCAAAAAAAAAAAAAAAAAGATCTTGGAATGTGAAGAAAGAGCAAAGACAAGAAAGGACAAATTTGTGGTCATCCACACGATTAACTCAGTTGATGAACCCTGTGTCCCCATGGAGCTGCAGAGCAAGGCTGAGAGCCAGGACTCAGCCCAAGCCTGTCTTTTATGACTTTGTCTTATTGTCTTTGTAACAAGGCTCTTTTATTAGCTCACGATTTCCTGCCAACTTGATGAAATCTCCATTATGCTTTATCGTTCAAAATAAGAGGGTAAGGTGGTTTTTTTTTAAGTCTTCTGTTTAGAGACCCTGCCTCCCCTGCTTCTCCCTCTGTGTCTCTGCAGGGGTGGGACTGAACTCCTTGCCACGTTCCAAGCCACTGTTTATTTTCTCTTTAGCTGAAAATAGATATTTATTTTGCTGGTTTGTTTCAAAATTCTAGGGTTGCTGTTTTCCATCTTAGAGCGTCGTTTTGAGTCACACGTGTAATTACTGCTGTCATTTATTCTGGGTTTTTGGACAGCTATCCCGTTCGATCTCTGAAGACAAAAACAGCGGTCGTAGCGGCACGCGCCTGTAATCCCAGCACTTAGAAGGAAGAGACAGGCCAGCTTAGAAGTTCAAAGTCATCCCTAGCTGTAGAGAAAGTGTGAGGCCAGGCTGGGATACACGAGACCGTATCTAAACAAAATCAACCAAGCAATTAACCAACTAATCCAGCAGACGAGCATCGGTCTTTCTAGAGGTGAAGCTGGAGCAGGATGCACCACTCAAACTCATCTGACACTGAACCAGAGAAGCAGAGGGGGAGATGGCAACGAACTAGACATTTCCACCTGCTGCATTTTAGGGTAAGGTTTCTTTCTCTCCATAGGAGATGTTTTTCATCTTGGGCCTGGCTCAGTGGGTAAAGGGTTCAAGGACCTGAGTTCATATCCCCAGTATTCTCATAAAAGTCAGGAGTGGTGACCCACATATATAGCCCCAGTGCTGGAGGAAGGGGTGGAAACAGGACTATACTTGGTACTCCTGGCAAGCCAGTCTAGCTGAAATGGTAAGCTCCAAATTCGGTGAGAGACCCTGACTCAGAAAATAAGGTGGGGAGGGACAGGAGATACTGGAAGTAGACCCTACTTCTCCAGCCCCCACTCATGTGTACATACATGTACCCCAATATGTTCATATACATGTACACACACTTCCCCACACATATGCATACCAACATACACGTGTTCACACCAAACACACATGGACACCCCCACATGTGTATACACATGCATACACACAAATGCATGCACATAGACACAAAAATATTTCCTCAAAAAACTAAAGCTTGTTTTGTTGTTGCCTATTCTTTTCTGTTTGTGTGTGTACATTTTCATGGGAGGGTACACATGTGTGTGGATATGCAAGTATATGTGTGCTCATGCATGTGGAGGCTGGAAGGCAACCTTGGGAGCCACTCTTTAGTTATGATTTGCCTTATTTGGCTTCAGGGTCTCTCCTTGACCCGAAGCTTATTTACTGGTTATAGCTGACTTACGGTATCAAGAGCCAGGGATGCTTTCTCTACCTCCTAGGTACTGGGATTGTAAGCGTGCCAGCACTCACAGCTTTTGAAAATGTGGGTTCTGGAAATGATTTCTGGTTTTCCTACTTGTAAGGCAACCACTTTACAGACTGAGTCACCTCTCCAGTCCAGCTCACTGATTCTGGAGCCTCTGCCTCCCATTGACCAGCTGATCATTGTCACAGAGGACTAGCTGCCTGTTTGTAGCTCTCAGGACTGCCTGGATGACCTACTTTTTTGCTCTTCCATCCAGCCTCTGCTCCAACCCATGCATGGCCTTCTCCAAAGTGTCCAAGCTACCCTGTCCTTTTAAAGAACAGCTCTTCTGCTCTTCAGTGAGAAAACTCCTCTGGATATCAGGCCTCCGGCAGGCTGTCCATCTGCCTGGACTGTTTTCTCCCTCTTTTCTGAGCTCACTGAAGTCATTATTTTTTTTTTAATCACCTTCCAGATTCAGGCTTCTTTGCCAGATAGTCTCCAGGAACCTGTACCTCTCGTGGTTATAACCAGGTATCTGTGTAGTAAAGCCTGTGTCTCTATCAGCCAGCCAGCTCAATGAGAACCGAGACAGCATCTACAGTATTTATTACGGCATTTGCCATACAACAGCTCCCAGCTAAACCTTCTCTGGAAAGCTCTTAAAAAGTGTAGAGTGACGGGCATGGTCCACATGTTTGTAACTCCAGAATTGAGAGGTGGAGAGGATCAAATCATCCTCTGAAACAAGGAGCAGCCTCCGGCACTAGAAACACATGGCAGAAATGGGCATGCGGGCCGTCTATAGACCCTTGGATGCTTTGGGCAGAGACTGCCTGAACTTCAAAGTCATCTGTGAGAAAACGTGGGGTGAAACCATTTGCTCAAGACAGCTCAATGAAAATAAGGTGGATTACTCAGATTTTGGGAACACTGTTCCTTGGATGTGCTGCTGAAGCCATGTTTGCTGTTTAATGAGGGCTGGTGTTGGTGACTGCAATGGTGCCAGCCCACAGTGGGTTTGCATTAATATTTGTGGAAGTATCAATTTTTTTTAAGTTAAGACATACTCCTGTGGACGCACCATCTTTCTGTCTAGCTAGTGGAGAACTGCAACTGAGCTGTCCTGCTTGATGCTTCCATGCAAAGTGGCTTTAGCACATCTGGTCCAGTGGGATTCTATTACATAGCAGCTGTGTGCTCACACTGAGTCACTTCCCTCCCTTGCCAATGGAGATAATTACTAATACCTGCTTTGGTTTCTATTAATGTCTCACTGAGGAGACTGATGGTGCATTTCAGCACAGAGGAGGCAGGGATGAGGAGATGGCTCGCTGAGCAGGCATGAGGACCCGAGTTCAGATGCATAGCACCCGCGTACAAGTCTGGCACCGTGCTGTGCGTCTGTAACTCCAGCTCTGGGGAAGTGGAGACAGGTGAATCCTAGAGACTTTCTGGCCAGCTAGTCCAGCCAAAAACAAGGGAGCTTCAGGTTCAGTGAGAGACCTTATCTCAAAACAAAAACAAACAAACAAAAAAACAGGGTAGCAAGTGATAGAGGAAGAATCCAACATTGATCGCCAACATTCATATGTGCACACACATGCATATATACACGCATGTGCACACAGATAGAGACAAAGAGGAGAGAGGAGATGAGGGATGGAAAACAGACACAGCTTACTGAAGTCTCTTCTAAGAGCTATGGACCAGCATCACAGGAACTGACAAGGAAAATACAGCTCCCGGGAGCCACAGTTGCAGGAGGCTTGGTGCACCCTGAAACCAAAAGGCACCTTTAACAGGGAGAGCTGTGGTTGCGGGGACAGAGCCATGGATGCGGGTAGAGATGCTTAGCTGCTTCCAAACCACGGCTTTTTAGGGAAGGAGCCTGGAAGCTCAGCAACTTGACTTAGATGTATATGAGACTATCATATGTAGCTCTTCCCTATCCTGTGCTCAATGATATTAGTGGCTTGAAACCCACCAGCAGAAGCCCTCACACCGTAGAAATGAGCAAATCCCACTATAAATCAGACTGATAACCTCCCTGAGAGCTGAGTGCCACCTACCAGAGGAGCACAACCCTCCTGCACCTTCTGCCTCTGGCCTTTCCAGTCCCCATCAGTGCTTCCCTTCTGGGTGAATTAAGCCTGAGACAAACACTAGGGAATAGATTATGTAGTTTTTACACATCAAACCCCTGGGTGCACAGCAAGATGGGATGGAAAATGGATCGTCAGTGGCTTAGCACACATAAGTGGAAAATAACCAGCGTAGCTCTTAGGGGAGATGTGGAAGTCATTTAAGTAGTAGCTAACATGGAAGCACTTAGCACACACTGAAGTATGCTCATTGTGTCCATTCTTAATTTTCCAATGTGCTTTTGAGTTACTAATGTTTCCTGTGGTCCTCTGACCATAATGACCCCAGGAAGAGATGGCCAACTTCTTCCTTTTCTGCCGCACCTGTTCTATAAAGAATGAACCTGCTGGGCAGTGGTGGCACATGCCTTTAATCCTTACACTAGAGGCAGAGACAGGTGTAACTCCGTGACCTCGAGGCCGACCTGGTCTACAGAGTGAGCTCCGGGATAGTTAAGGCTATACACAGAGAAACCCTGTCTCAAAAGACCAATAAATAAATAAATTAATGAATGAATGAATAAATAAACAAAGAATGACAGCATCCTTCTCGCCACTAGAATCTAGAGAACCTGGAAATTCAAGATCAGGGTGGCATAGCTGACTGACCTTGGGTCTTGGTTCTGTCTCTTCCATTCTGATAGAACTTTGAGCTAAACAATGATACAGCACCACTCTGTCTGACTCAGTCCCCTGTGTAAAAAAGGGTGGTCACATCTTTCATCTCTGGGCCATAAGAGAAAGCGTAATAGTGACTGCCAGGGACATTTCTTAGACCACTGATACCATGACAGATGTGAGCTAGGATTGGTCCAGTATAACACATGGATTCCCCCAGTTCCCTGTTCTCGTCCTGCATTATGATGCTGGAGTCAGATGCTACATGCAGGGACCAGGAGATGACAGTTGTCTCCTGAGTCAGTCAGCTGGTGACAGGAAGGAGGAAGCCCCAATATCCCAGTACCCAACCACGCTGAGCCAGTATTCAGCTTTGGAAATCAATGTGTCCTATGTTTAGAACCTGGTTATTTGGGGGTCTCATGTCCCAGAATTTATCAACCCTACATATCAAGTGTTGGCCAGGCTGGTGAGCAGAGGTGGAGTGGGTATTGTACTGTTCTCTGTGGTGTGCAACACAGGGGACATTGAGGAACACTGCTAACTACCTTGGGATGGTATTGGGCAGCAGTATCCATAGAAGGGGTTGTGACACCATAGCATCACTACTCCATCTGGGGCTCGCATGGTGTGCAGCAAACCATCTCTCAATTTCTTTTCTCCTTAGCCTGTGACCTTTGTGTCATAGCTGCAGCAGGACTGTGGGACCTCAGGCATCACACCGAAGAACCCATGTTGAGAAACCTTCAGTACCGGCAGAGGGTAAGGAGGCTTGTCACTACCATGGCAACTCTTGTTCGAACCAGAGATGAGATGATTTGAGAAGGTGGGAGATGAAGACACAATTTCTTAACGCAAAGGATAGCTGGAGTCATCCTCCTGTAGATGTCCACTCTCATTGTCACGTGGAATAGTCAAGAGAATTGGCTGGGTGGCATTCAACAAAGGAGACAGACAAGCAGAAAGCACATCACAGAGAGGAAGAGAGGCAGTTCTGTGTCCTGGCCCAGGGACAGATTTTAGGAGCAGCCTTGGCAGCTGGAGGGTGGTAGCAGTCCTTGAGGGTGTTCATGATTTCTACAGGGGACCCATGACCTCACTTTGCCTTCTAGTGCCCTATCATTGATAACATGACTCTCATGGAAAATAAAGTAAAAACACAGAAAAGAGTTGATTTCAGAATAGCATCTGGTACATAGTTGTGTACAAATGTTATTTCCTTGTGGCTTCTATGCTGTGCCAGGCAGGTGAGTGAGCCTAGGAGTGGGTGTGCCATGATTAGGTCCGAGCTGGGAAACAGAGAACACCATGGCAGGAGATACTGGCTGCTTTGGTTCTGGTACAGCAGCATTGCTGATGTGAACAGGTCAACTCCAGCTCCAGGTCTCAGTTTTCTGAAAACTAAGAGATTGAAATAGATGGTTGCTGTGAGGACATAATGAAAATATTGGTTCCAGGAAGGTGCAAAATGTTTGCCATGTTCCCGGCATTGTCTTGTCCTCATTTCTCTGGCTGGTTTCTGGGAATTTTTCAGCTGGGATCTGGTGGTTGGAACTCTGGACGTGCTTAGGGAACCTGGCGCAAGGAACAAGTGGCAAGAACCCTCCCTCAGGGCTTAGAAGGCTCTGCCCATTGTGACATGAGCTCCCACTCTATGACAGCAGTGGGCATTCTCCTCCACCTCCCTGACTGGGCAGCAACTGAGAAGATCAGGGACAGGGGGTGGAGGGCTTTCCAGATGTGTCAAGCTTGTGAGGCCATGGAGAGGTGAGGAAGCCAACCTCAGTACATTCAGCTCTTTGGAGAGAATGACCAAACGGAGGCGGTTCAACCCACCTTTGGACAAGGTTGGAAGATGGGTAAGGAAGATGGCCTCCCTGGAAGCTTCCTCATGGAATGTGGCTGTCATTGAGGGCACAGAACTGATCAGATTCCCTTCTACTACCTATGGGAGCATGGCCTTTGCGGAGTACCTTCCTTTGGCCTTGGTTTCACTACCTGTCAAATGGGAAGCTCAGTATTCTTTTGAGGATTGAATGAATCACGGGAATCTGGGGGAAGCTGCCCAAATCTGTAATCCTAATACTTGGGAAGCTGAAGCAGGAGGATTGGGAGCTTCTAAGACATCCTATGTTGCTTAATAAGACAGAGTTTCAGAAAATAAAACTAAAAAAGACAGAGGAAGGACATGAAGAGAGAAGAGAGGCATGGGGAAGCAGAAGGGAGGAAAGGATGTGAGAATGAAGAAAGAAGGAAGGAAGGAGAATGAAGAATAGAAAGGAGGAGAGAAGGGAGGAGGAGAAGCAAGAAGGTGGAAGGAAGAAAAGGGGAAGGAAAGAGGAAGAAGGGGGAAAGAAAGGAAGTGCTTGGCACAGTGTGGGCACAGAGAGTGCTCGCCGGGCAGCAACTGTCACTGGCGCAGGCATTCCCATTTCTGAACACCTGTCTTCTTAGTACTACATCCCTCACTATATCGTGAGCTGTTTCTTCCTCCTAGAGTATAAACTCCATGGGGCCTTTGTCACTTTTCCTCAATGGAGTTCCATCAGTACCTAGAGTAGGATCCGGTGCAGAAGTCACACTCAGTATTTGTTGAATGAAGAATTCTTAAACTCCCAAGTTCTGTCCAATTTCCATCACCAGACAATGAAATGGACAGAGCCTAGGAGTGTGTCCTTGATCACACCTGGAATCTCCGACTCAAGCTATCCTGGCAAGACCCCTGTCTATTGATGTCACAAACAGCCCAGTTTAGGCGTGCTGTTGTTCTAGGGTCTTCTAGAAACATTTGCAACTGTCTCCAGTGTGAGGTCTTTTCTTTTTGGCCCAAGGACTTTTCATTTGCTCTTTAATATGTAAATTCCATGCCCTGTCAGTTTCCCAGGTCCAATTTCTTCAACTTGTTCAGAAAAGGGGAATTCCTGTATCCTCTTCCGCTTTCACAACCAGAGGCAGAATCTGAGAAAAGTTCGGTGTTCAGAGCACTTAGTCAATAACATGGGGGAGATTTGTGAAGTTCTTTTTTTCTTCATGTGTATGTGAGTAGTGAATGAGTGTGTTCACATGTGTGGGCATGTGTCTCTGCACACGTGTTTTTGGGTAGCCCAAGGCTGATGTCAAGCATCCTCCTAAACAGCTCTCCCCCTTTGTACACTGAGGCAGAGTCTCTCACTTGAACCTGTAGCTGGTGTATTGGGTTAGTCTGAACAGTCATCTTGCTCTGGAGATTCCATGTCTGCCTCTTGAGTGCTGGGTGACAGGTGAGCTCCCACTCCAGTCTGGCTTTTATGTGGGTGCTAGGGATCTGGTCCTCAAGCCTGCACAGCAAGAGCCAAGATCTTTAATCAGTCATCTCTAGCTCCCAAATGCAAGTTTTTGTTTGTTTAAAAGAAAAAAGATAAAGGGAAAAGATGTTGGCAAATTTGGGTCTTTAGAGTTGACAACACTGATCACACTCTCTTCAGCACCACCTTAGACTAAGGCAAACAAGCTTTGTCTAAGCTTGGCTTTTTAAAATGTAAAATGAAATATACCAAAATTAGAGCGCTGCCATGAGACTAACAAGATAATTCATTCAGAAGGGCAGAAGTAGGCAGAATAGCCAATCAACATTTCCTAACTATGACATATCTGTATCTCATATCCATGTAGTCACATACACACACACAAACATGCACACACACACATGCATGCACACACAGATTCACACATGCACACCCATACACATGTTCACACACATGCACTCGCACACGCACACACGCATGCACACACACACACATGAAAGTGCACACCCTGTAAAATTTGCTTTATTCCATTAAGATCAAAAGTAATATGTGGAGTATACAATATAAAATAGAAAAGTCTAACTAAAATAAAATTTAATACCAGAATAAATATATGTTAGAATAAGAGTCTAAGACTGAGAAAAAAATTTAATCTGGGTTCCCTGGGAGCCAAAATCAAATGGGAAACAGTATCAGATTTTAATTTTGTTCTATTTTAATTTAGTTTACTTATTTATTTTTTGAGACAGGGTTTTACTATGTAGCCCTGACTGGCCTGGAACTCAGTATGTAGTCCAGGTGCTTCAAACTCACAGACACTTGCCTGCCTACACCTGTGTCAACCCCATTGTCATAATGGCCCATGGTGAGAAAAATGTTTCTCGGATTAAATGGCTACCTTTTCCTGTCATCTAAATATCAGTTAGGATTGCGTTTGACTGATGACGAGAATGGAGATGTAGCTCATCTATATATAATATATAGCCTGTGTTATATATTAGCATGTGCAAGGCCCTAGGTTTGGGCTCTGGTCACTAGCATGGTGGGAATGAGACCGATAGTATCTTAATCAGACACAGATTTGTGTTCCTTGTTAAATAACAGCGAAGTTGGGTAACATGTTGTTGTGGCATGACTGAGCATCTTTTGGGTATATACCCAAAAGTGGTATTGCTGGGTCTTGAAGGTAGACTGTGTCCTAATTTTCTGAGAAATTGCCATACTGAAATCCAAAGCGGCTGTACCAGCTTGCACTCCCACCAGCAATGCAGAAGTGTTCCGCTTACCCCACATCCTCTCCAGCATAAGCTGTTGTCAGTGTTTTTGATCTTGGCCATTCTTACAGGTGTAAGATGCAATCTCAGAGTTGTTTTGATTTGCATTTCTCTGATAGCTAAGGATGCTGAGCATTTCCTTAAGTGTCTTTCAGCCATTTTAGGTTCATCTGTTGAGAGTTCTCTGTCTAGGTCTGTATGCCATTTTAAAAATTGGATTATTTGTTTTTGTTTGTTTTTTTTATGTCAAATTTCTTGAGTTCTTTGTATATTTTAGATATCAGTCCTCTGTCTGATTTGGGGTGGGTGAAGCTCTTTTCCCATTCTGTAGACTGAGTTTTGTCTTGTTGACCATGTCCTTTGCTTTACGGAAGCTTTTCAGTTTCAGGAGGTCCCATTTATTAATTGTTTCTCTCAGTGTCTGTGCTACTGGGGTTGTATTTAGGAAGTGGTCTCCTGTGCCAATGCATTCAGGTGTATGTTCGACTTTTTCTTTTATGAGGTTCACTGTGATTGGTTTTGTGTTGAGGTCTTTGATCCATTTAGGCTTGTGTTTTGTGCATGGTAATATGGATTTATTTTACATGTTGATATCCAGTTATGCCAGCACCATTTGTTGAATATGCTTTCAACATATTCAAACAGATGTTGAATATGTTTTTCCATTTTATATTTTTAGCCTCTTTGTCAAAAATCAGGTGTTCATAGGTGTGTGGATTAATACCAGGGTCTTTGATTTGATTCCATTGGTCCTCCTGTCTGTTTTTATGTCAATACCAGGCTATTTTCATTATTGTAGCTCTGTAGTAGAGCTTGAAGTCAGGGATTGTGATACCTCCAGAAGTTCCTTTTTTGTACAGGATTGTTTTGGCTATGTTCATAG
Organism: Ondatra zibethicus; assembly: GCA_004026605.1. Lineage (NCBI taxonomy): Eukaryota > Metazoa > Chordata > Mammalia > Rodentia > Cricetidae > Ondatra > Ondatra zibethicus. Next base: position 11,370 of record PVIU01004789.1, on the reverse strand, counting down.
CAGCATTATTTGTAATAGTCAGAACCTTGAAACAACTAGATGCCCCTCAGCTGAAGAATGGATAAAGAAAATGTGGTACATTTACACGCTGGAGTACTACACAGTGGTAAAAAAATAATGACATCTTGAAATTTGTAGGCAAATGGATGGATCTAGAAAAACCATATTGAGTGAGGTAACCCAGACCCAGAAAGACAAATATAATAAGTACTTACTCATAAGTTGCTTTTAGGCATAAAGCAAAGCAAAGCAAAACAAACAAAAAAACCAGCCTACTGTCCAAAACCCCAGAAAACCTAGACAACAAAGAGGACCCTAACCTAAAAGAGACATACATGGTTCTACATAGGAAGGAGAAAAAGACAAGATCTCCTGAGTAAATTGGGAGTGTGCGGGTCACAGAGGTTAGAGGGGAAGAGGGAAGAAAGGGAGGGGAGCAGAGAAAAATGTATAACTCAATAAAAACAATAAAAAATAAATCCCTTCTTAAAAAACAGCAGCAAAGTGCAGAAGCAGGCAGATGAGAGGTGGGACTCTGCTCCAGGGAGTTTTCAGAGCCCTGGGTTCTTTCCAGCCTTCTGTTCAGCCATCTTCATCACCGAGCTAGTCCTCTCTATGTAGTAGGGAGTCTACATTCCAGGCAGGAAAACAAGATCGAGGGACAACAATAAATAAGGTATCTGTTTCTCGGGAACAACCTTGCTGGCTCACGGGTTCACATAGCCAATACAGCTTCAAGGGAGTATGAGAAGTTTGTTTAAATCAAGCACACTGACATTCCAAGTGCAGTCAGAGAGAGAAAGTGAGAACCCGCACACGGTAGGTCAACATTTCATGTCATCTTCCAGCCACAAGTCCAGCAGGGCACCCTGGGTAAGTAGGACTTAGAGTTAGAAGGAGAGGCGCTGTCCGTCCACATCCTCAGCTTAACTCGAGCCTTTGGCAAAAGTCCTCCCTGCTGTCAGCACCTAAGAGCGTGAAAAGAATAGTGCTGATCGTGAGGTTTCCGCAAGGAACTTTAGATGAGTTGGGAAAATTAAAGAAACCGTTGGCTGCGAGTCAGCTGCAGCCCATCTGCGAGGACAGTAATTGTCCCATTAGAGGTGACAGTCATTTTACAGTTGACCTTGGTGCTTGTACTCTGGCTGCTGCTGGGCAGGAAAGGCTTTCTTTCCCTCCTACTTACTTTCATTTCCCTATTTAATATTTCAGTCATTGAGTGACGGAAGGCCGAGAAAATTTCACCACCAACTAGTTAAAAAGCTGTATTTCACAGTTACATGATCCAACAGAAGGGTTTATTCCACAGCTATCGTGTTATAGCCATTAAATATATATTTTTAAAAGAGTGAAATTAAAATGCCAGAGCCATATTTTAGCAGTGACTTAGTCCATAGACTTGTAGAATATAGATGAACTCAAGCCAGTTGCCGGCTGATGTGAACCATCATCCCTGCTGTCAAAGCAGCCTCCCCGCCAGCCTGGGGCTCCCGGCTTTTCCGAGAGGGTTGCAATTTAGCGGGATGGAGGGAAAACAGACAGAGGCTCCACTTGGAGCCCACTTGCACTATTTATATTGATCTTTAAAAGTGATTGTTGGGGGGGTGTTACTTGGGATGAGATGGGGGATGGGAACATGAGGGAATGGATGGTCAAGTGGGGGGGGTGAAGAGAGAGAGCAACAAAAGAGGTATCTTGATAGAGGGGGCCATTCTGGGATTAGGGAGAAACTTGATGCTAGGGAAACTCCCAAGAATCCATGAGGGTGACCCCAGCTAAGACTCCTAGTGATAGTGGAGAGGGTGCCTGAACTGGCCTTCCCTTATAATCAGATTGATGACCACCCTAATTGTCATTATAGAACCTTCATTCAGTAACTGATGGAAGCAGATGCTGAGATCCGCAGCTAAGTGCTGGGCCGAGCTCAGTTGAAGAGAGGGAGGAGGGATTATATAAGTGGGGTGGGGAGTGTCAAAATCATGATGGAGAAATCCACAGAAGTTGACCCAAGCTCATGGGAACTCACAGACTCTAGACCAACAGCTGGGGAGCCTGTATGGGACTGACCTAGGCCCTCTGCCTGTGGGTATCAGTTGTGTAGCTTGTTCTGTTCATGGTGCCCCTAGCAGTGAGACCAGGATCTTCCCTGGCACATGAGCTGACTTTTTGGAACCTATTCCCTATGGTGGGATGCCTCGCTCAGTCTTGATGCAGGGTGGAGGAGCTTGGTCCTGCCTCTATTCGATATGCCATGCTTTGTTGACTCCCGCGGGAAGCCTTACCTTTTCTGAGGAGTGGATGGGGGTGGTGTAGAAAGAAGAGGGGAAGGGAATGGGAGGAGAGGAGGGAGGGGAAACTGGTTGATATGTAAAATAAAATTTAAAAATTTAATAAAAAAAGCGACACTCTAGAGATCAGCAGGTAAAGGCACTTACCGCGCAATCTGACAACCTGGGTTCAATCCCTGGAATCCTGTCAAGGTAGAAGAGAACCAACTTCACAAGAGCTGTTCTCTGACCTCCACATATGTGCACTTTACATGCACACACCATGCACACACATGCATGCAGTAATAATAAGTAAACGATTAATATTGTTTAGGGCCTTGGAGATCGCTCAGCCAGCAAGGTATTTGCCTTGCAAGCATGAGGGTCCAAGTTTATTTCCCTGGCCCCATAGAAACAAATGGTTACAGTAGCGCCTATTTGTAGCCAAGCCCTGGGGAGGTGGAGATGGGCAGATTTCTGAGGCTCACTGGGTCACTAGACTCTCCTTACTTGGTAGGTGAGAGATTCTGACTCGGAAAACAATGTGGACGGTTCCTAAGGAACACCTGAGGCCAGTCTCTAGCCACAACTTGAACATGCACACACGAACAATAATTATTTGAAAATTATTTTTAATACAGACCTAGCTAGAAATATATGTAAACTGTTGAGAACTTTCCAATGTATGTGATTAATGAGGAAAGCAAGGCGCACACCATGGACAGCATGGCCTCTTTCTGTAAAGCAGTATTGGTTCCCTTCACATGTGACACACGAGGGTTCAGTCAATGTTGTTATCTGGGGTGGTGGTGCAGGCAACAAGGGAGGAAGGGAAGGGCAACAAAAAGTTTGTGATAAAAAGGCATTGATAAGCCGGATGGTGGTGGCACACACCTTTAATCCCAGTACTCGGGAGGTAGAGGCAGAGGGATCTCTGTGAGTTCAAGGCCAGCCTGGTCTATAGACCGAGTACCAGGACAGCCAGGACTACACAGAGAAACCCTGTCTTCTGTCTTGAAAGACAAAAGAAAAGAAAAGAAAAGAAAAGAAAAAAGTATTTATTGTTGTTGATGAGTGACATCAGTCATGCCACATGGCCACATGTGATTTCTAAGATTATGAAACATTCTAATTTTGTATATCCATATGATACAGTGCACGTAGAACTCAATGCATATGAGTTCTACACTCATATGTAGAACTGTACGAAGCGCTAAGGGGAAGGGGTGGTGGTGAAGATTTGGGGAGAATGTTTTCTCTTCTACTTGTTTTGTGGTTCTGAGAATGGAACCCACACTAGGCAAAGTACCACTGAGGTATATCCCTATCTTTCTTTGGATGCAGACTCTCACCAAGTTACCCAGGGAGGCCTTGAACTTGCAATCTTCCTTTCTCAACCTCTTATGTAGTGGGTGACAGTTTTGCACCACCAGATCTGGTTGTTTCCCTATGCTTTTCTTCTACCGAGTTTTTTATTTTATTTTTTTTTAAGTCAAGCATATGTACTACAAGTCTCTCCAGGAACAAATTCATTGGCGCCCCATAGGCAGTTTCTTATGTCACAAGGGGGGGGCAGGGTCTGCATACATACAGCCAGTGGGCTTGCCTGGTGGTTTTGTTGTCATTGGTCTCGTTCTTCTGAGCCCACAGGCAACCACTGAGACATATTTTGGTGGTAGTTCTCTTGTTATACTGTGTTCTAAGTTACCTATTATTTTGTGTGCACAGGTTATACATTCACATCGGTGGTGCTGGGTTATACATCTGTGAAGTTCAAACTCCATTGCCAAGAAAGGAGGAGGGTCACAGGAGCTGGGAGGTGGAAGAGAACTGGGAAACTGTAGACTGATCAGACGTATTTACTTCATATACTAGGTAGGGGGTCCCTGACAGGCACACATTGATACACACAGGCAGGTGATACATGAGCCTACAGACAAAAATGCCTGGGCAACTTGGAAAAGGCAAAGACTCGAGCCTTTGACATCAAGGCCACATTTGCACAGAATCCATACAAAAATGGCACTCTGCCAGGCATGGTTATATGACATATGATGTAACTGTTTACTTTTGGGGTTCCCAGGACATTGAGTATCACTCACAGCCCTCCAATATCCAGTGTCGTCATATTGTAGCTGATTCATACCAGACAGCCATATCAGCGCCATGTTATCTAAACACAAAACTGACCCTTATACAGCAACAATAGCTCCGTCTGTTTCTTCCTTCTGTCCACTCTTCCAAGTCCTATGTGTCTTTTAGCTTCTTCACAGCTGGAGAGAATACCTACAATATCGATAGTATTTATAACACAATCTCCCAGCCTACCTACTTAGTACACTCTTGGCACAGATGTCAATCAAAAGCCCCCTGAACATACAGTTATATTCTAGCATGGAGGAGTAGAGAGAGAATTCCAGTTAGCCAACGTCTTTATATTTCAAAGGGGAAGAGAGTAGTTGGGGAGATGGCTTGGTTGGTAAAATACTTGTCTTGAAAGTGTAAGACCATGAGTTTGCTCCCCAGAAGCCACATATGAAGCTGGGAATTAGTGGCACACAATTGCAATCCCAGTGGTAGAGAGATGGAAACAGACAGATCTGCATGTTGGCCAGCTAGCCTAGCATGCTTGGCAACCTCTAGGGCTGAGAGCAGACCCAGTCCTGAGAACATGGGCTGGACACGAGACCACACAGTTCTGTCGTTGCCCGGTACCTTCACTCATGCTACTTTTTGCCACTCTTTGCCAGAATGTGGAAACATTTCCAGGTTCCCTGAGACCTGGAATAGGAAGAGGCCCTGGTGGCTTGAAATGTTTGTCTGAAAGGAATACTTCAAAGTTACATGGGTTCTTACCATTCCCTCAGCACGCCAGGAGTACCCAAACCATGTTTTAATCACTTTGCAGAGGAAGCCTGTCCTTGGCACACAGATTTAGCTGTGTCCGGTTCTAATCAAGCCGTGTGTTGTGTTTCCAGTTCCCTCACATTGGACTGGTACAGAAGACACCAGAATCTATCACGAGTGCTACCCTGAAGGAGATCCACTGTCCGTACTTGTCTCAGCAGGTGGAGAGGAAGCTGCCACCAATATATAAAATCCGAGAGAAGGTAAGATAAATGTGGGCCCCACTTCCAGGATCCCAGGGCTTTTCTGAGGAGGCGGCATTTTGGTCAGACGATGAACTCATTTGCCCATGCCATACCCAGGTTCCCTGTGATAGTCCCAAGTGTTCTGCGGCTAGAGCTGCCTCCTGCTCTAGCCTAATGAGCTGGGATTCTCCACAGGAACCTATAGTCAACAACAGCCATGGTCTGCCTCCCTGGTCAGTTCATGAGCAACTGCCCCGCCTCAGTAGTGTGAAGGAGGAAGCAGAAGGGTTTTAATATCGACATCAATGGCACTCCCTGTGAGCCTCAACTCAAGCTCCAAGCTTCTGGGAACCCAGCCTCAGGGCTTCTAGGATCTGGTCAGGTTTCCAGGATTTGGTTTCTGCCATCCTTGTCAGTCAGATAAGAGGTTGGCTCCCGTGCCGTCAAAACTCCTTGCCAGCGTTGGGTTCTGTGCATCTGTGCACTTTTGCATCTCTGTCTCCAAAGACATTTTGAAAGAGAATTTTTCCAGTGTCAAGGATTTGGTAATAGGGTTGAGTTTGGAAGCCCCATGCCTGTGCCCATATCCCTCTTCCTGTGCTGTTTGCTCCATGCTGGTGATGGACTCCATTAGCTTTACTGAGAGGTTCCTTTGTCCCATCCCTTTTCCTTCTCCACCGCTGTGCCCCAGTCTGAGGGCGTCCTGCAGTTCTGACATGTACCTTATCATCTCTCTCCTTGTTCTTCTCCAGCAAGCAACAAAGAAAAGTTTCCCCTTCTCTGTGCACGACAATCGCCACAGTTTTGAGAACTCTGGATACTATTTTGACTCTGTGAGTACTTCTCTGCAAACTGGTAGGGCCTCAGCGAAAGCTCAGTGGTAGTGCTCTTGCCTAGCGTGCGGGAGGCCCGGGGCCCATCACTAGCGCAGCAAGCAGGCAACTGGTAGACTGGGGAGCAACCATGGGTCTCTTAATTTCTAAGGTGCACAGGTTATGGAAAGATGTGTGTTCCTTAAAACTGGAACAAAGTAAAACCAGCTCAGGGTCTTCAAGAAGACTCACAAAAGGTTACAAAACAACAGCCCCTTTCTTGAAGCTCTCAGAGTTGGGTGGAATTTTTCAAGCCTGCACAAGCCTTTTGCCTCCATGCACGCACAGGCCAAGCTTACAAAGTGTCTGCCTTTGGAACTGTGTCTTTTGCGATTCCTCGAGTTATCCCAGGGGTGGCAAGTCCCCTGCCACTAGAGAGCTTAAGGTCTGACAGCACTTGTTAGCAGCTTAACATAGCATTGGGTATAGAGATGTAATACCAGCTGCAGGCATAATTTTCAAATTCCTAGTAGTGACAGGAACATTTAAAAACCAGGGAAAATTGATAAAACAGATGTTCTACTTAAAAGGTTTCAACTTTATGTTACTATGAAAGTAACAGATTCGATAAAACTTCAAACTTAAAATTTCCCTTTTCTTGGGCTGTCGCCAGGTATCAAGTATTTTGTGTTTTTGTTTCTTTCCAGGCGCTGTCACAGACATTAGGTCATGACTCCCAGCTAGCCACACAAGACCCCGCTAGACAAGTTTAGTACTCTGCAGTGTAATGCATTGCCAGGCTAGGTTACATGGGCCAGATGTATCATGTTTCTTTATAAAAAATAATTACTTTTTTTATTGTTTGGGAATTCCATACACATATGTAATGAGTTTTGATCTAACCTACCCCCGTGCCCTCCCCTCCAGTTCCTCTCCTATCCCTCTGCCCACTTTTTTCCTCAATGTCATGTGCTCTGTTTTAAACCCACAAAGGCCACTCCGGATGCACTTTGAACTTAGAATATTTTCAGCTTCCACTGAGTTTATTGGGTCCTAAATCTAAGGGCATTTGCATATTTTATTCAACTCAATATTTCCTCTGAATTATCAGTTCAACATGTAGAGAAATTCATATAAAATTACATATTAAAATTACTATTAAATTTGTTTTAACAAATTCTTAAGCTTTAAAACATTTTTTTACACATACTGTGTGTTTGTGTGAGAGAGAGCACGAGCACGTGTGGGTGTGGGTGAAGGTCAGAAGACAACTTGTAGTTGGTTCTTTCCTACCGTGTAGGCTCAATGGAAAGAACCCTTCCCTGCAGAGGAATCTCGTTGGCCCCAGAAAAATTATTAATCAGTTATTTTACATTTCTCTTTTCAAATTAAATCCTTAAAAAATCTGATTTACATGTTACTAATCTCAGTTTAAACTTCTCACACTTAAATACTCAATAACTAGTGGCCAGTGGCTGCTATACGGGACGCCACAGGTTAGCATATATTAGGCAGAAGAATGTGTCAGACAAGCTTCAGGAACACTTCCCAAACTTGAAAATCCACCTGACAAAGGTGCTATTAGCAACGCCCTTTGTTTATCAAGCCTTTACTACACACCAGTGTTTCCTATTATCTTGTTTAAGCCCTGTAGCACTCCTATGGGCTAATTGCTCATATCCTTGATACAGCAATGAGCAAACTGAGAACCATTGAGATGAAACATCATGCCCTCAGAAACCTTCCCCTCCACACAACCGTGTTCCAAGTAAACAGAGTAGCTTAACCTGAAACCCACTTTCCTTTGACAGAGTACTGAATACAGAGTCAGAATTTCCACCCTGTCCTCTCTTAATGTTTTCTTCATAATAAAAGTTTATTTTTATTTTACTGTTTGTGTATGACTGTTTTGCCTGCATGAATGTCTGGGCATCATATCACCATGTGCATACCTGGTGCCCATGGAGGTCAGAAGTAGTAGTCAGATCCCCTGGAACTGGAGTTATAGATGGTTGTGAGCCACCGTGTGGATGCTGGGAATCCAACCTAGGTCCTCTGCAAGAGCAACAAGTTCTCTTAACTACTGAGCCATCTCTCCAACCCCACTTAATACACTTTCCAAATTGTCACAATAGCATATGCTCATCAAAAAAGTCAAATAAGTGATGTTGAGATGACTCAGTGGGTGCTTGTTGCCAACCTGGAGACCTGAATTTGATCCATGGGACCCACACGGTGGAAAAGAACAAACTTTCACAAGGTGTCCCCTGCCCTACACACACATACACACACACACAACATATACACACACACAAGTAAATATTTTTTAAAAGTCAACCCAGATTTATGTAAAATTACAAATAAAATTTGCATTCTTGTTTCCCTTTTCAACACCTTACCCTGATGACTAACTGCTGATCAGGGTCTTGTGGGCAGATCCACCGAAGTGGCCACAAGCAGGCTTCATCCCACACCTCTTAGGAGGCTGATGAGAGCCTCCAGGAAGATTCTAGAGGTTTCCCAGCTTTCTCTGTGTTCCAGAAGAGTTTCCATAACCTTAACATTTGGATCTTCAGTTTATGGTGATTTGGCAGAGCAGGACCTAGGACAGCGCCAGTAGTTCAGTAGCGTGGTTTGCCTACTCACAGGTAGTCTTAACTAAATAATTTGGTTCACAAAACTGCTTAGGTTTGATGCACTTTTTTAGAATGAGGTTTTTGAATTTTTATCTTAACTACTAGTCTGTCTATTTAAGCCTCATGCTTCCTATTGCATAGAGTTTAATGATGTGTTTGCCTAAAATTTATCTCGTCCATTTCAAATTTAATGGTATAATGTCAATCAAAGTACCAGTACTTTTCTAGTCTTTAAAATGTTCTTCAGTTGACAGTTGAATTCAAATACTTGTCATTTTGGGTAATGAGATTATTAAAACTATGAATATTCTCTAGGTCTGGCTATACCAAGAAGATATTATTATTCAGACCTGATAATTCTAATATTGTTCCAGTATCTGAACAGGGCTAAAGCTCTCTGCAGGGGTTGATTTTTTTCTTGGAGAAATCTGCAGGTGATCATTTTTATATCCAGAAGGTAGTGCCTTGTTAATACACTTCTTAAACATTTACACTTGAACGTAACTACTAGGAAAATATCAGAAGTCAGAATGTGCAAATAAATGAACAAATAACATTTAGGCAAACACATCATTAAAATCTGTGTTAATCAGACCTAATTTGTCTGATTAGTATTTGCCTCCAAATACGCTTTATTTAATTTTTAAATTCTCCTTTAACAGAGCTATTTGGAAGATTCCTTGCATTTCTAACATGGCCAGAATTTGTTAGGTTACGTATTTGCTGCTGATACCTGATTTTGGTGTTACATTAAGTTTGATGGAGGACACTCTGATTTTGACTTCTTAAGTAGTAGAAATTATTTTTGCGTGTGATTAATTTTAAAGTGTCTCATTAGTGATTAAAATATATTATATAGTCCCTCATTCAATTGCAAAATTATTGGCTGAGGACTGTTAATTATGTTATAAAATATTTCTTATTCTTTGTCTTGGCCTGTCAATTTCTGCTTCTAAGAGTTCGTCCTAAATTCAACACTTTTTGGTTTTTTCTTTAAATAGTTTATTGTCTTGTCTTGTTGCATAAAAATTTTATCTTGATGGCTTTGCCATTTACCACTATGAGTTTCTGTTGTGGGATATCTGCACACTGTGTGAAGATGGATGGATGTGATGTGTGTAATAAAAAGCTGGAAAGCCAATAGCGAGGCAGGATGTATAGGCAGGATTTCAGGAGACAGAGGAGGAGGAGGAATCAAGATTTTCAGTAGACACAGTGAGGAAACAGGAGGTGCAAGATGGAAGAGAGGTAACACCACATGATAGAACATAGATTAGTATACATTGGTGAAGTTAAGGTATAAGGACTAGTTAGGAACAAGCCTAAGCTATGGGCCAAACTTTTATGATTAATAAGAAGGCTCCATGCCAATATTTGGGAACTGGCTGGAGGGACAGTAACTACTTGTTACAAGTATCCATCAGCCTATGTGTCTCTTTTAGCCGTGACTCCTGCCTTGGGTGTGCTGTATTACAAAGTGTAGTTCCTTCATCTTTATGAATTAAAATTTTATTTTTACTAATTAATTGAGCATTTCATACACACATGTGGTGCATTTTGATAATATTCACCCCATTATTTCCCCTAATTCCTTCCAGATCCACCTCCTAGCTCCCTACCCCTTCCCAACTTCATAACCTGTATTCTTTTTTTTTTGAAGACTGACATTTCTTTTATTTGAGTCACTAACACTGATTTTTTTACTTAAAGTAGGCATGTATAGTACAAAATAGGAACACATACATATGGTACAAAATAGGAACACACACACACACGTGTGTGTGTGTGTATATATATATGTATATATATGGTACAAAATAGGAAAAGCAGAAGGTACATTTCTTTCCCATCTTTGTCTCCATCCACTCAATTTTTTATTTCTCACTCCTCCCCTCCCTGCCACTCCCCTCCCTCCCTCAACCCTCCCCCAAGGTCCCCATGCTCCCAAATTATTCAGGAGATCTTGTCTTTTTATACTTTCTACTTCCCACGTAGATTATATCTATGCAGGTCTCTCTTAGTGTCCGTATTGTTGTCTAAATTCTCTGGGATTGTGGTTTTCTTTGCCTTATGTTTAAAAACCACCTATGAGTGAGTACATGTGATAATTGTCTTTCTGTGTCTGGGTTACTTCACTCAAAATAATGCTTTCTAGTTCCATCCATTTTCCTGCAAAACTTAGGCTGTCGTTATTTTTTTCTGCTATGTAGTACTCCATTGTGTAAATGTACCACATTTTTTTTTATCCATTCTTCGATCGAGGGGCATTTAGTTTGTTTCCAGTTTCTGGCTATGATGAATAAAGCTGCTATGAACATAGTTGAGCACATGTCCTTGTGGCACGATTGAGCATCTTTTGGGTATATATATACCCAAAAGTGGTATTACTGGGTCTTGAGGAAGGTTGTTTCCTAATTTTCTGAGAAATCGCCACACTGACATCCAAAGGGGTTGTACCAGCTTGCATTCCCACCAGCAATGCAGAAGTGTTCCCTTTTCTCCACAGCCTCTCCAGCATAAGTTGTCATCAGTGTTTTTGATCTTGGCCATTCTTACAGGTGTA